>JAYMSW010000182.1:0-28198 GCA_036897725.1 Erodium texanum
AGAGGTTTGGATATAGCCCATAACTAATGGATGGGCTGAGGTATCAAATACAGCCTGTTGGGCCTTTGACTATGACTCATAATCGCTGCTATATCCTGCTTGGCAAAGAAATTATCATATTCTCTACGCGTATAACGATAATCCTGAACCCAAACAACGACCATTTACAATCTGAAACCCACATATTAAAGAAAAAATGGACAATTTTGGGGATTTTTTTACACAGCTCAACAAAACCTTGTATTTTTTTTTACTTGTAATAGAACTGAGCCTGACACTGCAATGCATGCTATTTTCGTAGTATCCAAATTAATTCTTGAAATAATTAAACATGGGTACATGACAGTGCTTTCAGTGTCCCAATAGGAAGAGAGTTGAAGAGAACACAATAATTCAATAGATTTAACACAATGAAGCTACAAAATTATATAGAGAAGCTACATTGTAGAGGCTCTGTCCCAGTGGTTTTTCATTGGGGCCCCTAAAACCGGCCAGCCGTAAGCCACAGCTTCTTCTGGATTATGAACACAACGTCGCCTTCATCTTGCTCAGGCTCTTTCTCGGTCGCCACTGCTTCCCAGTGCAGCGCTTTTAAGCTTCTCTTTATGAACTCCACCACTGGTTTTTTGTCCCTGATGATCACGAACCCTTTGGGCCTCAGGATCCGGTCCATCTCTATCAGCAAATCTTCTGCGCTGCAGCCTTTCTTTTTCATGTCGGAGAAGATGTTCCAAGCATGGAGCAGATCGTATGTTCTTGGGTATGTTGAGAAGGATTCGCACCTGTCAAAGTTGTGCCCCAAAACACCATTACGAAGTTGTGTCAAAGAGAACTACAAGCAAGTATTGTAATACATACCAGCTATGCATGGTGCCTATCAGTCCTCTGTCGTATATGATCTTGAGAGTGTTGGGCCCATCTTCTGGAACCACGTTCATAACCCAAACATCTTTGCCTTTTAGTGCAGATGCAAATGAACCAAGGTTTGCCTTCATGTCCATTATGTTCCTTATGCTATCGGGTTTGATCTTTGGGCTTAGAAGATTCCAGTACCCGTCAACCCTTTCTTGCCAAAGATCCTGCACCAGATCAACACCGTTATAGTGCATACAGTTCACAATTCATGGATTCATAGACGGGGTTGTGTGATAGATTACCATGTCCTTTTCGAACATTTCAACAGAATGGCCTAAATCAGCCAGTCTAGGAGGAGGAGAAGTCAACCGAGAAGGCCAAGGAGCCAGTCCACTCCCTTTTGCTTTATGCTGTTCTGATGACACAAATAATACATGGTTAGATTGTGAGAGAGAGATGATGTGAAGAAACTAGAGTAAAAATACTCACGGTCGGAGTAGCGAGTGATACAAGCTTCCATAGGCACATGCCAAGCAGCATCAGGATCAGCACTTGATTTGCAGAGAGGAGGTTGAGTACCCGGAGCTCTCTTCTTGTAACAGTCATTTGACAAAGGCTTGACCCAGATCACGGTTTGGTTCTGTTTAGAAGCGATCTTCCAACACATCCGTTCCACAAGGGAACTCATTTCCCTCCAAATCCTCAGATCCTCCTCGTCTTGTGCATAGGCTTCAGGAGATGAGTAAGCAAAGTAGCCACCTGGCCTCAGCAACCTATCAAGCTCAAGAAGAAGGATCCCGTCTCTTTGGAGCCAATCAATCCGACACCTAGAACAATGTGCAAAATCAAAGGATCTACTCGGATAAGGAAGCCTTTGCGTTCCCAAAACACCAAGGTATGCGGGAATTCCCCTCTCCAAGGCAAATTGGATCTGGTTTTCGTGAACATCATTGGGTGCTAGTGACATCGCAATGATGTCCGAGGATAGGAGATACCCTCCAAAACTTGCCACTCCACAGCCAACATCAAGAACCGTCCGGATATTTCCTTCGTTGTTTAGATTATCGTCTGGAAACTTCAGCATCTGTTAACCAAACCATGTACAAGATCAAGACATTACCCACGAATTGATAGAGGCATAAGTTTACAAAAATATGCTTACTTTTGCAAGTAAGGTGATGTACTTATCAGCTCCATAGTGAAAATGAGTTCCACCTCCAGGAAAACCGATCTTTTCACCTTTGACAACCATCCACTTCTGGTCAGACTTCTCAGTTGCAAGGTGGGTGTGAGGTATATTTGCTTTCCACACCTCATCTCTGCTCTTTGGCCACTTTATCGGAATCTATAACCCCCAAGAACATGGTAAACAAAATTAAACAGACTAATCAAGATTAGCAGCATCAAAACCCATACACTGTCAGAGGCTTGTGAACAAACTCACCTTGTAGCCTGGTGGAGGAGGAATTAGGCAATTGTAGCGCTTTTCAGGAGCTGGGCAATGCCTCTCATAGTGTTCCATCAAGTTCAGATCCAGCTTCAGTCTCGTCTGGTATATATAATTCCTATCCAAGCAAGGGATCAGCTCTGAGTGGCGATCATCACAAACCTTGAATACAAAACCCAAAGAACTCGTATTAGTTCAATTTTATACAAGAACATGTGAACGTAGGAACAGATTAGAAGCTACTTACAGGAATGCTCTTCAGAACAATATCGTCTTCCCAATCTTCTTCAAATTGACCGGAAGATTCACCAGCACCTTGTTCCCCACCCCAATAAGATGAACCGATTCTTTTCAAAGATTTAGTTCCATACTCCAAAGCAGTGGCACCACGATGTCTAGAATAGTAAACAACACCACAAATGAGAGTAAAAATTATAACAACAGTAATCAACCGGTTCTTTTGATGCCCCTCGCCTCTTCCCCTTGCCATTGTTCCTGTAATCGAAAGAAGGAAAGCCTTCCTTCTTCTTTGCCTTCAACAGATCTCCCAACACAAACTTCACATCTACAGCTCAATCCCTCTTAATGAGAAGCTTTGCATCCCTAACGGATCAAAGTAGACAGTAAGCAACAGGTATAAATTACAATGACTAATCAAAATGTGAACCAAATTCAGATCATGAATGTCAACAAAGAAAAACTTCTAATGAGGAACTCAAGAAACACGATGGAACATAAACCCACATCTTGTAATGGTAATTGTAATGAAGAGATGAGGGCATAATGGGAATAGAACAAAAGAAATGGCACCCAACATTCAAATCACCGACAGTTGCCAGCTCCTACGAGTGATGGCGATGCCACAAATTCAAGAGTTGAAAGAGATTGATGAAACAAACCCAGCTCACAAAATTTAAACTTTAATCGTGTCGGCAAGATTTTACTCATTTGGGTTCAAATCTTCAATTCTTTACCTTACCTCTACAGAGTTTGAATTGAATTGACATTTGCAACAAAATGGTACGATTACGAATCAAATCAAGCCGAAACCAAATAAAAATGGATCAGATCTAATTAGAAGAGAAGAAGATCAAGCTGATTCACAGCTCAATCTCAATCCCACGCATTATGTAATTCGACATAACAGGTTGAAGGATGAATACGATTACAGATTTACAGTAACACAAGGACGATGTTTGGAGATTTCACGTACGTACCTGAAACCGAATAGAGTAAGAAGAAGAACCCAATAACTGAGGAGCACGGTACAATAATAGAAATGGAGAGGTTTCGTGAGATTTGAGATCTATATTGGAAAATGTTCTGTTGGAGACACAAAAGGGAGAGAAAAAGATTCCAATTTTCCCGAAGCAACTTGTGCCCGACCAGTCTGAGTCAGGACAAGAGAGAGAGACGAGGTCGAGTAAAAAAGTTTCAGATCCAAATGCAACATACGGTGTCGTTTTGTTGTTGGGGCTTTTTTTATAATTAAATATAATAAAATATGCTTCAATATAAATGAGGCGATAATTGGGAACGCGCTCCTGGAAACGGGCACCGACATCATGAGTTTTGGGACATTTGTTTTTCGGAGAATCCCAAGTTGAGGTTCTGAGGGGCGCGAACGAATAGAATCTTCACAAATTCTGATGAACAAGGTTTCAGGATCTTCTACTGGGAAGAAGAGGCGGCGAGAGGAAGAGGTCGAACTCGAAAGCGTTGGCGATGATGACTCGACTCCATCTCTTGGTAATTTCTTACCTAGCAATCGATTTTTTGTGGAAAAAAATGATTTTTTTTTAATTACCCAAGTTGTGTTTAGCGAATTGTTGTTCCAATTCAGAGAAAGAACTCACCTTTAGTGATACATTGGTGGCGCTTCGCATCATGCGAGCTCAATTTCCCCGCATTGATAAGGTTAGTCTCAAATTTCATGAATTGTTGATTCTTAGTTCAGTACATCATTTCAGGAATTAACAAGCTTGCACTACTATGTGTTGATGTTATGCTCTTAATCTTGCAACGTATGTCTCATTGAATGGTATGTTCATCAATTTTTACAGGTTTCAATTCAGCCCTTTATTTTACAGTCACAATTGTACAGCAGTGTGAAGGACAGAACTCAAGTGGACAGAGAATTAGAGGTGACATTCCTTGGTCTTGTGCAAATTCTGTAGTTGGGTCTAGCTTAGAATTGGCTCCAATCATCTCCAATTTTTAAGTTGCTTGAAAATGTGTTTAGTTTTAATGGCGATTTACTAAAGAGTTCCTCAGTTCTTGATATCCTGTTCTCTAACTCCCCCACATTGATTGACTGTTGTGCTCTTACGTATCTGTTGTGTTTTCTGAGAATAGTCTGATTGACATAAACCATGTTTTTATTTCTTTCTTGCAGACTTTGCGGAGGGAGAGAGTGTTACGTGTTTTTAAACTAAATACTGGACAAGATGATCATGCTATTATGTTTTCGGAAGACTATATAACCCAGGTTTGCATCGAAATGTGTGCTTGTTTCTCGTGGTTAAGAAGGTTGATTGCATTGCATGGGATTCTAGTATAGACTGTACTCTTAGTGTCCATACTTTGGGTGTTTATCTGTGGAAGATGTTCTGGTTTTCATGGCTGTGTTTGGTGCCAATATGATCAATCAGTGTAATGTAATCGAGGATTTGATATGTACTGACACCTTCTTTCTATAACCTATTTCTAGATTGACCGTGTTGTGGGAAGGATGGAAGAAAAGAAGCAAGGTGATCTTGAAGTTTATAAGTGGTTTAAAACACATGTAATTGATTCCAGGCTTGATCCTAGCATTGAACATCAAGAACTAGTGAGTGATTTCGATACTACTGATTCCAACTCTGCTTATCAAGCTTATACTTTTTTTAAAACCATTGGTCTTTGGATGCATGCCTTAAATGGCAATATCTGAACATCTTAACTAGCCATTTTTATTCTTTGTTCTTTGTATATTCATGATTTTGAATGATCTTTATAATTATCTTAATGGTATCTCTGTCTTTAATGGTTATTAATTGTTAGTCTCGAGATTTTGCTCCCAACTGTCTCGAAAGTGAGATATACATTGTATTGTGCAGTGTTCACTTTTATCACTTGGAGGGAAAGTGAAGGATGGACACATCTCCCTCTTGATTAATGCTGGCCTTCTTGTAAGTAAATTTTCCGTTCTGGTTAACCTAATAGTCATAATTGAACATAAACCCTTAATTCTTTGTTGATTTATGTACCTGTAAGTATAAAATAAATCTCCATATGCCTCTAGTTTCATGAGCATATGTATCCTTTGTGCATCTTTACATTGAGTTTCAATTGGAGCATCAATTGTTCTCTTCTCGATTCCTTTTACTTTTATGTTACTGTTCATGCATAGCTAAACTATTGTACTCATCTTCTCTACTATTTAATCTATTCTTTCTAACATAACTGTTTCTACATTACAGACTCGCCAACTCATCGATCCAAATATGTATTGGTTTGCAATTCCAAACATTGGCTCTATTCTTAAAGGGCTCTCACAGGTATAATTTGCCTTATTTATATTAATATTTGAGATGCATCGGTTTACAATCGTATGATTTTGGTTCATACAGGGAAGAAAGGAGCTCCTTTCTCTGCTAAACCGAAGGAGATACAAAGAGATGATGTTGGGACCTTTAGAGAAGAAGCGGCTCAGACTATCACCACTCGATATAAGATTTCATCTCCGGGATCTGATCGGCTCGGGTCACCTCAAAACTGCCCATACTCCAAGCGGTATAGTTATTCGAGTTTCCAAAGATTAAAACACGGTAACACAATAAATGTGGAGGAACAGCTTCAAATAATGAGAAAAGTCCGTCTCTTAACTTCATCATCTCTTCCCAATTTTGAGTCCTACGGAGTATGCTCCCCTTCTAGGACTATAGAATGATTCATTTTCTGTCAATTCGATTAGATAAAGGTTAATTCATTGTAAATCTGGTTCAAAACTGGATAAAACATCAGTTGAAATCACCTTTTCAGTTGCATTTGTGTGAGTACTAAACAAGCCTCCTGGATTCATACTAATTTTGGAATTGTTAGTGATGACTGTTAGGTTTTTGAGATGGCATATCTTAGTCTTCTGCTTGCATAGGTATGGGATTATTCCTAGGCATTGGTTTGGTGTCTGTGTAGGGATATGCAAATGGCTTTTTTCCGAAACTATGTCTATTTTTGTTGTATTTTTTTTGTTAGATTATCCCGTATTTTCACCCGATAAATAGTTGTTATAACTTCTTTCTCTGCTAGACTTTTCATGTTTCCACTATAGTTGTCTTTTTGAACAATCTAATTGTCGTTTTCCGATCTAATATTTCTCTTGTGATTTGTTCATTGTTCGATATTATTCCTGAAAGGT
Source organism: Erodium texanum (assembly GCA_036897725.1). Taxonomy (NCBI): domain Eukaryota; kingdom Viridiplantae; phylum Streptophyta; class Magnoliopsida; order Geraniales; family Geraniaceae; genus Erodium; species Erodium texanum. The sequence continues at coordinate 6,702 of JAYMSW010000182.1, forward strand.
TGATGACATATTATCTCGAGTGGAGGGCCAAATGTTATCTGATACAAAACGGTTCATGCCGATAAGATCCGACGATTTCCAACATGTTCTCTAATGCTTACCAACAACCATACAACATCTTCTGATAATAAATTCATTCAATTGTTCATCCGATAAAATTTGACACCAAGCGATACATTGGGATGCATATTGACTACCGGTTGTGTGATCAAAGAGACGAGTTTGGTCTTGCAATGTGCAGGAATAAAGGAATGTATACATTGTTTGACCAGTAGGGATGTGGAAAGTACAAAAATAGAGAACACATTGATATTGTTTGTGAAAAGTAACAAAAAAAACTAGAAGTTCATTGATTTGTCGACCAGTCGAACGACCAGCTACAAAAGAGGACATTGATAGTGTTTTTACAAAAGTAAAAGTAAACTCTGGCCGGTCCAACCAACCGGCCAAACAAAAGACATTGACAGTGTTTCACAAAAGATTCACTAAAAAAAAAACATCACAAGACATTGGCAGTTGCCTACTGTCTGATCTTCTGATACCACAAGTTTACAACCACTTGTTATTGAACAAACTAGACATTATCCTAGGTGACCTCCTTAACTCTCGGTCCTGACACAAGCTTCTTGATTGCGAGAATGGCTGAATCCCTAGTTTCGATACACTAGGACATTGTATCTCGTCCAAGATAATCATGCGATACCCCATTATCCTCCACATCCTCATCGTCAGAGTCAAGCTCTTGAATCAATATTAATGGGATACCCAATGCGCTCAGTAGCTTTTGCATGTGAAACAAAAATCGGTCAGTGTTTTACTCAAAGATAGGGGTGTAACATGTGCAAGTACCAATCAAACAATAAGGCTAGCATGGGCGATAATGATTCCTCCAAGAAAGAACCGTACACCGTAAATTCCATCTTCAACATTGAGAGGTAAATAGTCACCCACTTGTCATGGATGGGCATGAATACTGTGAAGTAAAGATCCTCCACATCAACTCACGAATCCAAAAATTAGGCAACATCACCTTCAAAGTATTTTTCACGAGGTTTTCCCAAGTGTCGAGATTATATATGATATTAATAAACATGCGTGAAAACGGTGTTGAGGGAAAGATTTTTTGAACGTTAAGCATACAGGAATAGCTACCTACGCAACCTCAGTAGGCAAAGGGATACATTAATATGTTGCGAGGTAAACATATAAAAAAGTTAGACGACCGGACACCGTCGGGTAGAATTGAATTCCTCTGAACCCACTCAACTAAAAACTATGCCATCAAATCGAATTGCAATGACACTTACCGTTTTTATCTAGAAAGCTATTGATAGCTACAATTTGCATAAACCAAACAAGACCTTTAGGTGTTCAGTTACCAACGCCCATCAAAATTGAATTCTCGATATTGCCCATTATCCATGTGACCAACTTCCTATATCTTGATCTTTCAAGGGCCTTCAGCGCATTAACCTCATCTCCACCTTTACCCAGCCTTCGTTCTTTGCTTGTTGGATTTTTCGACAACCTATTGGGGACGACTCTAACATATCCTCTTGGGAGGTATATTTCGCCATTGGTTGTATTAACATATGGTTGGGTGTTAGAGCGAGTGATGAGGTTGCTCACCAAATTGGGGATGAGGGTTTCAGTGACCATGACATTTTGTGCATTGTCGTGAAGCTTTATGACTAGTTCAAGCAAGTCGTTTAGACCTGCTTGTTGGGTGGTATAGCTTGACTAAGCCATGAGAAGTCTTGGGTTTGTTTCGAGTATTTGGTGTAAGGTGTTAAGGTTTATGAAGGATAGGGTCACTTAAATATGTATGGGGATTTTGATGTATAGTGGAGTCCCTAAGGCGCTATTTTATTAGATTCGGCAAGATCTGCAAGATCTTGTGTCGATGCCAAACATTTAACCTATACAGATGACAGTTACATTCTGAGGTATATGCGGCTAACAAACATTAGCTATCATTTTGCAGTATTGATTAACGAACCGACAATGAGGGTTTCCTTATTACTTGTTGTAATGTTGTGCGATACGAAGCGACGCCACTAGTTGACTCTATGTATGTGTAGCGTTCTATGTTTATAGTTGGAGTGTAGGGATCCAAGTGATCCATGCCTATACAGTCCGATGTTGAATGATATGAAACATAGACTTTACGAAGGAAAAAAAAATGATTGACACAGAGTCAATCCAATACGTTTTAAAGTTGAACAATGTTTCAGTGTAAACAACGTGTTTCGAAGCTAAACAATGATTTTGTGCATAATATATTAGAGGTTGGACCAAATGCATACAAGAGGTACCAATATGAGGGATAGTCCATTGATTCAATTTAGGGATGCGTTCGATTACAAGGTAATGCTTGAATTTTTCCATTAAACAAACACGAAACAGGAAAAAAAAACAGAGAACGCGATGAACAAACAGTGTACTTGTTTCATTAACACAACATTTTGGCACTATTACATAATACACATCACACACATGTTTCAGTAACTCAACATTTTTCCAATATTACATTATACATACCACATGCTAATAACGATCATATAGTGTAACACATTGGACACGAGTTATATCTCGATTTACGAAACCTTTTCCACTAAATGAGTAACACTCATCACTGGGGATTGGATAATTAAGCAACGGCTTGTGCACTAAGAATATCTCTATTCTTATTCTATAACATTCTTCTTCTAAAGTACTAAAGAGTTGTGAGTTGACTAACGATATAGACTGATTCCTCAAGACGTTTCATCTCTGCCTAAGTAACAATGTAACACTCACAAATAATTCTATATCGTTAGTTGACATAGAATAGGCTAGCTGTGGGCTCGTTCTACAGGAATAATCTGAAGGAGGAAACAGATTTTGTGTTAGATAAGGAGGTATGGTTTCTATGTACAGAGAACTAAGTTAGGATGGTTATTTATAGGCATAATCTTCGTATCGGTTCACATCATGGGGATATTACGTTCGTGTTGGATAAGATTTAAGGATAATTGAGTCTGATACTTTTTGATGCATTGCAATGTCTATCCGTGTTGTAAATGTATCAACACTGGTCATTAGGCTAGATCGTGTGAGATCAGTTGTCATACGGTCAAATCATGTAAGGATTATGATTCAAATGTCTAGGGCTTATACAACTCTTCTCGATAGTGTCTGATGTTATGATTAATTAGAGTAGAATCCGTCATTACACTTGACCTCTATTTATACCATTCTCTCACTCTAAAACTCTATCAAAACACCACATAATAGATCACAATCAGTATTCTCGTCTTCCTTAACTTTATTTCATGCGGTACCGGTTACATTTACTCACCTCTAATCTACCTTACCCTACCCGTGCCCGTAGTTAATCAGTTAAATATACAAATGATATTAAATCTGTCCTTAAGCTAATTAGATGTAACAAACATATAATGTTAATGTGGACCCCTAAAACAGAGAAATTAAAATAAAACAGAGATTACAGGTCAGAAGACACACAATATATTACTATTATATGGATATTAAGTAGAGAGGAGAAAGGCATGCACGTTGTTTTTCTAAAAAAGAAAAAAAAAATGTGGGCATATTTCGATAGAAATGCGTAAAAAAGAAAACAAATAAAAAAAATGAAAGAGAGCCTCTCGCTTCAGCCTCATCTCCTCCGTAGATATATCATTTATTTAATTTTCATTTTTATATTTCCGAAATAAACAATATCTAACTCATCTCCGTGTTTTCTCGCAACACCTTTGTCTCATCCGTCCCTCTCTCTCTCTCTCTCTCTGATCTCGACTCACCCCCCTCTCAGATCCTCTCCTCTCCTCTTCCGATTCGATTTTCTTCAATCAATCTCTCATCTTTTTCCCTTTCTCCGCTTCAATTTCTCTTCTTTCCCGCTGCTCCTGCATTTGATTTTGCCCATCAATGTCGCCTGAAGCTTCTCCGATTAGGGTTTCTGGCCGCCTCTCGCTGATTCGGGTCTTGCTCGTGTGATTGCCGCGCTTTAATGTCCTCTTGTTCTCGGCTCCTTTGATTCTTTTCGTTGTTTACATTTCATTCTTTTTGTTTCTTGAATAAATTATAGCTCCTTGTTCATCTGTTGGTGTAAAGGGAAGGTTTTTGGATTCGTCGGTCTGTCGATTTGGTAAATCTGGCGAGTGTTGGTTGGAAATTTTGATCCCAGCTCGTGAGTGATTTAATTGGGAATAAATTTGAGTGAAGGTAAAAAAAAAAAGAAAAAGAGAGGGACAGGGAGGGAGAGACTGTATCGGGGTTTGTTAAAGAGGGTTTGACCAATGGATCATGTCATTGCTGGGAAGTTCAAGCTCGGGAGGAAGATTGGGAGCGGCTCTTTTGGAGAGCTGTATTTAGGTACATCCTGATCATGTCTCGGTTTGAGCATCCTTCTTGTGTTGCTCGTGGCAATTCTGTTTCCACATTGTATTTTTCTTTTGATCATGATGCGTTTCTGAATGTTCACGCTTTATGTTGTATTGTCATTGATTCAGGAGTCAATGTGCAAACTGGGGAGGAAGTGGCTGTGAAGCTGGTATGTATGTTATGTCTTTTTTATACAAGGTTTTCTAATGAGGTTGGATGGTGTGAAAATTTTGTAAGCATTATATCCTTTTTGGGTTCTGTTTATTGCTGAAAGAAATGCTTGATATTCAATGCTTGCTTTGATGACATTCAAAAGTTCTCTTTGCATATGATTTTGTAACTGCTCTTTTCATATGCACCTTTCTTGCCATAAATGAACAAACTTACTGGGGGCGAGGTAGTTTAGATCATACAGCCAAGTGCAGTATGACCTATCCTAAAGCCCATCTACAAAGGTTACTTATTATTGGAAAATGATTATATCTACGGACCATGTGCTTTGTTTATGTTGGTCATAGATTCATCGTTCTCTTAGTACTGGTGTTCTGGTTCTGAACTTTTTTTTATTCCATATTACAGGAACTTGTGAAGACTAAACATCCCCAGCTTCACTATGAGTCAAAGTTGTACATGCTTCTCCAAGGAGGAAGTAAGCTATTGTTCTTTGCTATTCGAAATCAAGAAATATTGGCATGCCGCATGCAAGATAATGCATAAAATAATAATGAACTAATGAATTTCATTGACTATACCTAGGACAAAGGGAAAGTTTGAAACTAGTCTCATGACAACCATTGCTTTAACCGGTTAAATGTTTGGCCATGTAAACTGGGTCTCAAAAAATAAAATATTTTACCATTAGGAAATTATTGTCACTGCAATACCGTATCTCCTCATATCAAAATTGCTCCTAAATGGAGTTTATGAGATCACTTCCGTCTTTTAGGACACATGGTTACCATCTGCTAAATTGTGATTCCTCAAAGCAGAAGGTAATCTTTTTGTTTCAGAATTTCTGTTGAGGCTTTATTGGTTCTAATAACATCTGGTTCATTCTCATAAGTAATTTTGAAATCTTCTTCATGGTAAAGCGGGGATTCCCCACCTCAAGTGGTTTGGAGTTGAAACAGATTATAACGTCATGGTGACCGATCTTCTCGGACCAAGTCTGGAAGACTTATTCAATTACTGCAATAGGAAGTTCACATTAAAAACAGTATTGATGCTTGCAGATCAACTGGTAAGTATGTGTGATCGTTTGTTTCATAGCATGTAATACGCTGTGAAGATGACCTTTTCATTCTTCGATTTCTTCCTCTTTCTAATAAATAAAACATTATTAGATTAATAGAGTTGAGTACATGCATTCGAGAGGTTTTCTTCACCGTGATATAAAGCCTGACAACTTCTTGATGGGCCTAGGGCGGAAAGCAAATCAGGTATGTGACCCAATATAGTCATTGTACCTTTCATAAAAAATATTGCAATTGCATCTGACCAAATAGCAAGTGTCGGTATGCCTGTCCTTTTTTTTTTCTTCATCTGTATGCTATTGATTATAAAACTCTTGGGGTTGCATATACAGTTGCCTTCTTCGCCTGTCTTCTATATGTCTTTCATACAGTCTTTGGTTTGTTCATGTGTTGTATGCCTGGATAATGAAGTGATAGGTACAATGTATGAGTATCATATACTCTAGGGGGAGCACAAACATGTAAACAATGGTTAGGGAGCTTCTTTCTGTTTTTAAAAGCTATAAAATCAATGGTGAGTGTTGTTTTCAACATTTAGGTTGATTCTTTTTGATGTTTCAATCTTCATGGTTTAAGAGGTTAATAATTTTTTGAATAACTAGGATTGCCGCGCTATTAGAAATTTATCACTGGACAGGTTATCTTATCTAGAAAAACGCATGGTATCTGGCGGATTGTATTCCCAGTAAAAGTGTGTTCTGTATGCTTATTTTGTTGGTAGTATGACTGCTTAGTTGTCATTCAGTGTTTATTTGGCATGCTCCATGCAGTCCAAGAGTATATTCACCATGAAAAATAGTACATTTTGATACCTTCTAGAACTATATAACACAAAGTGCTATTGCCAGAGAAGAAATTCTCAAAATAAGTGCTATCTTCTGAGAAACATTTTATTATTGTTTTCAGCATGGTTAATTTTTTCTCTTTTTGGTGCTATCTTGTAAGGTGTACATCATTGACTATGGTCTTGCTAAGAAGTTTAGGGATCTTCAAACTCACAAGCACATAGCATACAGGTAATTATGGCTATGTTTCTGTATGTACTATGAAGTCCACAGTACGAAGTTATTCGCCTTGTCATATGGGTCAAAAGAAATTTTGTATTATGGAACATTGCATGTTAATGAAGAAGGATGTCTTTAGTAATGTTTCCTTCCACTTTATACTATCTCTGAGCTTCATGAATTCATTTTTGGTTGCCTCTGATTATTTCTTTTTGTTTTGTGGACCTCATGTTTTTCGAAAAGTCCCCTATTGTTTGTAATTAAGCTGGCAATTTTTCCTCTCACTCAAATTCTTTTTGGTTATGACTGGATCTTTATTTTTCATACGTGAGGTCTAATTCGGCCCCACCCCCCCTTTTACTTTAAAGTACTTAAATACGTACATATCTTAGAGTTGAAGAGGTAATTATGTCTTGATTCCATGCAATTTCAAATGCTGTTTTGAGTTCTACTGCTCTTGGCCAGTGGGTCATATATTATCTGAGTTAAGAATGAGAGGTGATGTTTCTTTGGTTGTATGGTTCTGGGCCTTTCGGTTTTTTGTCTCCTTGTTTATTATTACAGGTGTAACTTTACCTTGTCGTTTTATTTCCATATATATCAACAGGGTTCACAAGGATATAGTTTGAATGCTAAATTTGAAGCATTGTTGTTATTTGCCAATTCTTAATGTTTAAACTCATACTCTGTTATGTTTTAGCTGATAATTTATATCTACATCCACATCAAGATAATCTCTGCCTTTATCCAATTATTTTGCCATTTTCTTTATTTCTTATTTAGTTTATCAGTCCTGAAGATATCCGTTTTGTAAGCTCTTCTTATTTTGTGTTGCAGGGAAAACAAAAACCTTACTGGCACAGCTCGCTATGCAAGTGTTAACACTCATCATGGTATTGGTAAGTAATGTCCTACACAGTTATATGTTGCTAATACAATGTACCAAAAACTGTTGGGGGTTTTGGTCGTTACAATGCATCTTCGGTCTAATTACTTTCAATTGTACTTGCAGAACAAAGCAGAAGGGATGATCTTGAGTCTCTTGGTTATGTGCTCATGTATTTCCTGAGAGGAAGGTTTAATATACAGTCCCTAACCCTGGTTTATTTCATTCAGTTGAACATTTTGAATTTGCAAAACTGTGTATAATTTCTCTGCATCAGTCTTCCATGGCAGGGTTTAAAAGCTGGCACCAAAAAGCAAAAATACGATAGAATCAACGAGAAGAAGACCTCAACACCCATAGAGGTAACATAACTTTCTCTCTTTACCATCTTATTTGTCATTTCAACCTTTTGCAAGCTTCACAGGACATGAATCATATGAAATAAAGACCCCTTACGTTTTTCCTACAGGTGCTCTGCAAATCATATCCACCTGAATTTGTTTCATACTTCCACTACTGCCGATCACTACGTTTTGAGGATAAGCCAGATTACTCGTATTTGAAGAGGCTCTTTCGCGATTTATTTATCAGAGAAGGTATTTGTTTAACCACAGCTTTGTTTTGTAAAGATAATGTCACTAATTTTGAAGCTTTGGATGTCTATCTTATGGATCTTGGAAATGTCATCACTGCAGGCTATCAGTTTGACTATGTATTTGACTGGACCATATTGAAGTATCCCCAGATTGGAGGAAGCTCAAGGCGGGTCAGTTCTTTTTTACTAGACATGAGTTTTTACCTTTGCAGTAGTAAGAATGTTTACTCAATTTCTTGCTCCTGTTTCAGCAATCTGGTGGGAAACCAAACGTCGGGCCCTCTGCAGAAAGACCAGAAAGGGTCTCAGGTATCTTTTAAATAGCCCAAACTGATATAGCTGCTCAATTGTTATACGAAGTGCTATGTGCTGTGTATCTCACAATTTCTCAACCTATCCAGTTGGTCAAGAGATCCGGGACAAGTTCTCAGGTGCAGTGGAAGCATTTTCCAGAAGAAATGTTTCAGGTCCTGGTCTTGGTGAAAACTCCAAAAACAGGACTTCAGAGAATGTATCTTCACCCAGGGATGCGGTAAATATTTCAACAGAAATTACATCTTGCACATTTCGAAACTTATTACGGAGTGGGTTATTTTGATACCCATCAAGTAAATTTCTTAAAACTGAGCTTTTCTTTTCCATTTGCAGCAAGCTGATGCAGAGAAGAAGCGTTCTACTTCAAGAAATGGGAGCTCTTCAAGAAGAGCGGTTGCCTCGAGCAGCAGGCCGACATCTTCTGTGGGGCCCTCTGACAGTCGGTCAAGCAGATTGGTCCCGTCAAGTGGAAGCAGACTATCTGCCACGCAGAAGGGAGTGGATTCCAAACAATCAAGTTTTAGCCGTGGGGCAAGTGCTAAAGGCTCTGCTGATCATCTTAGGAGCTTTGAGTTTCTGTCAATCAAGAAGTAACTGAGGGAGTGGGAAGTGTTGTTTTTCATTTTTTTTTCAAGAAGACCCAATCTCTTGTACATGGGATATAAGGGTGTTGCTCCTCTAAAGGATTACCGATCGTTTCATATGGCTTCTGCAACTACGTATCCAGTGATTTTTATTTTTCGTTTCTTTTTTTTTCCTCCAGAAGTTTAAGGCCACTGTAAGGTGTGTTATGAAACTAATTAAAGAAAGAGAATCTATGTATGAAGATTTTACTGTATACCAAGACAGCAGCTGCAGCAATAAATGCTTCAATCCGAATCTTCTGTTTATTTTTACATTGTTCACACATTGCAATTTTGATTCAAATGGTCTTATTTGCCATAATCTCATAATTGGCAATAACAGGTGGGTCTTGAAGACCTGGATTCAAGTCCCAGTAGCGGTCACAAGTAGTACATCAGGCTTGCAAAGCTACGAGCGACTATAAAACACCTGTTATGGGTTGGTGTTAGATCTGAGCCACAGCTAAAATATTCTCGGATCCTGTTGACTTAATCCATTTCACCATTGCAAAGGGTAGCATAACACCATTCACATTTTTTTTATCACTTACAAATCAAAATGAGAACATATCAGGGAAAAGTGAAAATATGAAATATCTACAGCGTACAACCCTTTGGACCTCCAAATTGGAGTGTGAATGACGACAAATATCAACTTGGGGGCAATATATATGACACTCTGTCTGCAGCTCAGGGATTTCTAAGGGCTGCCAATCGCTTCTCAAGCTCATCAATGCTGGAACTGCTGTTGGAAAGAAGCAGGAAGCGGAAGAGATTTCAGACAAATGAATTACAATAACAATAATTATGATTTTCAGACCGTTGTTGCATTTTTAGCATGGTAATTTTGTCACAGAAATTTAGAGTATCAGAACTAGTATTCTCTTTTAACGTTTGAAATGATTTTACTTCAAATGAAAACAGTAACACGAGTGTGTTTCCGCTATGATCTCAGTCTCAAGTGATTTGTTATGTAGAGTCACCAAAAGATGAAGGTCAGCAAACAAATTCCCAGTTGTACATTTATGACTTCGGCATGCCTAAATAAACTACGAAACTCTTGTGCTACTATTTTCCAAAATCCTAGGCATCAACTCCAGTTCCAGAACAAGAAAAATGCATAGCAACAAATCCCTTATATCTTTTTCGTAAAAACTAATCAAGCAGCCAAACTTCTGTGCTAATCTCCGTCAGATTTAACTTTTTCTCTCAGTGTCCACTTAGGTAACCGGCTCTAATTATTTTGCTAATACTGAAAGTAGGTTTAAATTGAATATATATCGTGTCAGAAATATATTATGTTGGTTCAAATGCAGGATAAATGGTGTGCATGGTTAAATACCTGCCAACATCCTCCTTTTGCCTCCCGGCAATTCTCCCTTTGGGAGCTGCTGATAACTGCAAAAATTTCATGTACAACTCAAATCAGTTTTGATGCTAAGAATGTATTATCCAGGGACAAAAGAGTTTGGAGGTATATCCACTAATACATACCTGAGAGGCAACATCAACACCAATTTCATCTAGCACCTGCCACATGACAAATGATATGATAAGATAGAGATAACTACCAGCTATAAGATACAGACAATTATGACAAGAAACCATTTTCTGAACATAGGATGAAAAGATGATCCTAAAATTGAGCTCATGTGAGTTTCATAAATTCATAATCAATTTCCTGTCAAAAGTAGTATTTTAACCAGACATAGGATAAGTAGTGTTTAGCAATTGAATCCTTAAATAGGGGATCATATGCACTCTATCTCGTTTCATGTGTTCTTGGCTTGAGGCAACCACCAGTGATACATCACTGACATCTGTAGAGCTTCAGTGTACCATAAAAACGACCGAGCATTTTGCTCACGTGTAAATTAAAGGAAAGAACAAGTAATTAAAGAAGGCACCTGATTTGTCAGGTCTTCAGTTTCATCCTCAGCCTCGTCATCATCCAGGACATCATCTATAGTATCTGACATCATCTCAGTCTGCAAGTATGAACTCTATACAGTAAGTTTACCAAGCACACAAAAACATAAGAAGCATAAAGCATTTCCATGGCCATATCACATGAAATTTAGTGCACAATCTTACAGTCATATCCATCTGAGCCGATTGCTTCTGGAATTCACGCATCACCTTCGCTTGCTTTACAGGGTCCATTTGCTAAAATGTAACATACAGAAAAAATAGAATGAATAATTGTAAATTAATAGTGGGTTATATGCCCTGTCATTGACACACCATAAAAATGCTTTGTTCAAACATAGAATCAATAATCAAGTCTTGTAATCAAATATTGCTCTTCACCGATCAATTAGCTGAAGAAAAAAAAGTTTAAGAAGTCATTAAATGTTAGTGTCTGACCTTATTCATAGCTGCCATTGCCTTACTGGCGCCTTTCATGCCAACAGCGACAGAAGAATGAGCTGCCACTGCCTGTAAAGATATACACATTGCGAAGAAAATAATGTAAAATGAACAATATCAAGTAAAAAGTAGCTGAAAACATTGAGGGAAGAATAGGGTTTGTGGAGAACCTGTGTGTGAGTTGCTATGCCTCTCATTTGAGCTCGACTTCCTTGCAAATTGGCTATCTGTTGCCTAAGCCTGATCAGCTGACGAGCCAGAATTTTAGTTGCTGCCTACATAATACATACCAAAGAAACACGCACACAACAATAAGTTCAAATGTTAATGATCCAAGGAATATAGCACTTCATATGTCATATTAATGACTCAACCTAATAAAATTAAGGGGGGAAAGATGTATACCTCATTGCCTGTTTTAGCTGTTCTCTTTATCTCAGCAACAAGCTTCTTTTCCTGATAAGGTAAGAAAAATTAGATCTAACCCAATAAAAACTTACAACAATAGATTGACCTGATCATTTGGGAACTGCTTCCTTACTTCTGATTGCAGAGCTCCAATTTCCCTCTCTATGCCTGAATTACAATAAACAGTATCAATACAGCAACTTTTTTTTACAGGTGTATTAACTTGCCCCTTGACCTCAGATACTAAAGTCAACCAAAAAAAAAAACTCAGCTGATCTTATATAATACCTCTAGTAGCGTTGCTCATTTCTCTCTTGCTCTCCCTCAGAGCCTCTGCAATTCACAACAAAATTGAAAATTGATCAAAACCCAAGAACAGGAATGACTGGAATTTTGGAGATTGTATGCAAAATCGATGTGATAAGAGAACCATCCATGAGTTGGCAAAGTCAAATTGGTTGATCGGAACTATGAAAGAGAGAACTGTTGAAGAGAAAGGAAGGGAGAGAGATACCTTTGGCTGTGGGTTTCTTGGAGAAGATATTCATATTGTTGTTCTGGATTGATCAGTTTTGCTTCAACTGCGCCAAGGTATTGGAATTCTGATGAACACAATGACCCGAGACTCGAAAGTGGGGAGAAAGAGCTCAAATTCGTTTAGGTAGTTACTTACTCGAGAAGATTATATTCTAAGTCCGGATGGGTTGGGCTTGGTATCACTGGGCCTTCACTTGTGATGGGTCTGGTCCTGGATAGAGATGAAGGAGTCTTAGATGACGTCATCTAAGGTTGGGCTGTTCAATGATTTCGAGATTGATTCGCCAACTAAAGTTTGCATGTGTGATCTTATATATATGTTGATGATTACTCCTTTTTCTTCTTTTTTGTAAGAATGATGACTCCTATTTAGTCTACCTAATTGTGTTAAGAATGTGATTTATGTTGATGAATATTCTAATTTATGAATAAGATTAATCGGTGAATGTAAATATTAAATACACAAAGAGATAAAAGTTGAATAAATAAAATACTATGACTAAATTAAGACGACATCCTTAACATCAAGACTAATTAATAAGTACAACTTTAACCACATTTACATTAAAATTTAAAACTAAACTAAAATATTTTATGATTTTTAACATACCTATATAGATTTCCAACATTTTACTCATAACTCTGTTATACATATATTAAAATCAAGAATTATCATTATTACTCACTTCAACTTACAACCCTAATTTTACCAACAATCATAAATATAAGTCGAGCATGATATTGTTGAAATATAAAACCCACAAAGCGAATCTGTCTAGCCATCATCAATCATTAAAAGATTAAAAGAAATGATGTAAACATCACATAATACTTGAGTCTTGCTATAGATCAATAAGTAATCCAAAACAAAATAAATACCAAGTATCAAATAGCACATTAAAAAACTAAAGCAAAATTCATAAACAAAAGAGTTTATGCTGCACTCTCCTTCTTAAGTTTTGCAAGCTCCTGTCGGATGAGTCCACCCCTCTGCAAAACGAAACAGGATGTTTGTGTCTTGTAAATGAATACTCACTAAAGAAACAAGAAAATTTATTGTGCCATAAAAAATTAACTTATTTGGAGAATTTATAGTTCTAACATGTATGAATATCAAGAGTGACAAGGGATCAGCTACAGAGAGAAGTAAAGAAATAGTGGGGAACCATGTCTAACCTTGATCTTTGCAAGCATCAGCTTGAACCTGTCAAAGTCATTAAGTGCAGCCCTTCGCTTCTGCACAATCAGCTTCCTGCCCCATGAGCTTTTCTCCCATTTGTTTTTCACATCTGCCAACGAAGTATATATATAAGAGGATATACAATAACAAATGAGAATAAACAAAAAAAGGAGGCGAAAGCAGGTTGCACTTACCAGCAGCCTCCATAGCTTCAATCAGAGTTTTCTTCTTTGGAACCCTCTTGATATCAATTTTGATATCAGTGAGAGAAAGTCTCTTGAAATTCATCTGGCTACGAACCATATCAGGAGCATCAACAAGAGCCTGTCAAGTTTCAAAACCGAATACAATAAGATTGATAAAAGATGGTTCATTTATATTTGTAGAACTTTGAACCAGAACGTTCATGAATCATGAGACTGATACGTTAAATGACAATGTAACATGCCAATTTGTAAGGCAAAATACAGATACAACAGCAAAAACAAGGTTATCAGATGGATAAATGGATAATGCGAGTAAACTGAGTTCAAGCAACATAATCAGGGCTCCAGATGTAAGAATTTGAAAGAGAACTTGCACTACTTCAATTTCACAATGAGGAAATAGACATAGGTATGGCTCAAAAAGAATGTATCTACTGTGCTAAATAATCATATCCAGGGCCCAAATCGTAACAAAGTCCAGATTTAGATCATATCATACCATTTATTGAACAAATATTCACCCAGTACAAGACATCCATACCCAGTGAGTAAAAGTAACAGCATTAACTGATGAAAAATATGATAAACAGGATGAAAAGCTACAAATGCATGAACATTTACTATATTCAATATAATTTTCTTGGAAATCAAATAAACAAAAGCTAGCCCAAAACCAAAAAACTAGATACATGTATATTCACATGAAGAAAATGATAAGTGAAACAAAAATTAAACTACACAGTACCCTGTTCTGGTCAATGACATCGACGATCACGACGAGCCTTCCATAATACTTCCCGTAGTTGACAAGTGCAACCCTTCCGATCTCAACGTACCTCTTGAACGGCTGCATAAACGCACAACAACAAAATACAATTAAAACAAAAATCAAAAGCAAACTAGAAAAGAAGCCGGTGAAGATACAGTAATTGACGAAATTCAAAGATGTAGTACTTCCAGTTTCTAGCATTTTCCTGTGCTTTCTTATCTGCCAAACAGTAGGTAAGGACGGCTTACCATTTTCGGGGATCTGAGAGAGCTCGGAAGTGACGAGTGGGAGAGGCTGAGGCTGGAGAGGAAGCTAGGGTTTGTCGAGAGAAGGATATAGGGTTTTTGATTAAGTATTGGTATTTGCTACACTCGGTGCTATGTGAATCCGGAACCACGTGTCTTCTCTTCATTGGTAGAAAATGCCATCATGCTTTTTAAATCTTTTAGAAAAAATTATAAAAGAATAATAATTCCTTTCCCGCTCCAATAAATACCGTTGGATTTTATTTTCGTGATTTTGTTGTTGCGCTGTCCCATTCGGTTCCATCTCAAGCGCGTTTTCTTCGCTCCCGTTCTCGGAATCTTCTCCGGCAAAGTAACCCTTGCCGTATCCACCATAGCTTCCACCGCAAAATTCCTCATCTGAGAACCATCATTCGATTCGAAGGTACAAAACCCATTTCATTTCTCTGTATATCGAATGTGCACGCTGTTAATTCTATTGAAACTACAGAAATGATGATGGGTTCTCGGTAATTCTGGATAATTCTCCGAGGTTCAGAATCGGCTGGTGATTTGTAGGGTTTATTGAAGCGAATGATTTGCCATCAACCCTGAAGATTTGCATTTAATGGGTATGTACTGAAGGTAACAAAAGATGAATTATGTGTTGTTGATTATTTCATTTGATTGGTGGACAATGAAGTAGAGAGTGATTGATTGAGAGGAATTTGCAGCTTGTCTTGGGAGGAGCTCCTCTCTGACGATAGAGGACTTGAATGCAATCTATCCAATCAAACCTGAATGTGTAGCTGATGTCCCTAAAATCCGTTTCAAGCCTAAGGTATTATTTTCAATCCAGTCTTGTTTCTTCATTATGTACTTAGGGAAAATTTGACCTTTTCTTTTAGTCTTCTTTGTGGACATTCTGGTAATTGAGACAAGCACATGCTAGTTTACTTGCTTTCCCTTTCCACTTAGTATAGTAGCATTGCAAACAAAACATGTGTTAGAAGTACTAGTCCTTCATCTACTAAAAAAAAAAGGAAAAAAGAACTATATGTAAATGCAAGAGCCACACACAATTAACTAGGTTAACCTTTTAATTGCGGAGCCCGGCCTGATATATGTAGTTGGATATTAGAATTATTCATGGTATTATAGGCAGGTTGATATTCTTCTAAAAGGGAATGCCAAGTTTGATTTTCCTTTGCAATTCATTAACATGGGTTCTTGAAATATACTACCATATGCATCTAATTTCTACGAATTTGCACAGGCTGGACAAACTCTCAGTCCAAGAAGGTGGCACGCTGCATTTTCACAAGATGGTCATTTGGATATATCAAAAGTGCTCCAGCGTATTCAGCGAGGGGTAAACTTCTTTAACCCTTATGTTTAAATCTTCATTGCAGGTAAGCTAAATTATTTGTAACCCTGACTGACATACCTTTGCTTCTAAGCGAGGATGAGATGTTTGTTATGGAGTTTGGTGACACACTATCATTCTGGAAAGCACTTGATCTGTGTTCACAGATATATATATATATGTGACTCATCTCGGACACCCTCAAAATCTTAAGGGACTATAATATCTCACGGTGCTTGCTCAAGCTTCGTTGTGTTTAGAATTCTACCTAGTTCATTACCTCAAAAATAGGATTTTATTAAGGAAAATGGCACTTCAATAGTAACTTCAGTGGTTTTCTTCAAGCTTAAAAAGTTTTTTTCTCGCTACTTCAGTGGAACTTTACCTTTTGGAATTTAGAGGCAGTAGTTTATATTTTATATTTATAATGCGCACTCACTAGTAAAGAACTTGATTAGGAGCCTGAGAGATAAGTAGAAATTTCTTCCTTGAATGCAAATAACCTTGTTGGTATGACTTGGTCCTAGAAGAGATATGTCATGTTTGTAGAGACTCATACCTGATGGTTACTGCAAAATATATTGCATTCTTCTTTGATGTCTTAAAACTTATTATTAGTTACTTTATCTTTTGGTACTTAAAATCAGGGTATTCATCCTTCAATCAAAGGGGTTGTTTGGGAATTTTTATTAGGTTGCTATGATCCCAACAGCACATTTGATGAACGGAGTGAACTCAGGCAAAGCAGGAGGTAACTCTTCTATCAGATTGGGAATGAACATGAGATCATGGCAAATCAATTAATTCATTCCAGGAAACTGCAAACTCTTTTTGGTCTCATTCTTTATGTATTTTTTTATCCACTCCCAGCTGTGTTTTCTTCTTATAAGTAAACTGCCTCAGCCCCAGGTGGTTCTTGTTCCACATTAGTTGAAATAGGAAGGTGCATGGTCTGAAATTACATTTTATCATGTTACAAGCTATAACCTTGCTATAAATCACATAGATGTCAGATGTTCTGATTAATTTCATTACTTATCACAAGCCAGTCTGTTGAAAACTAGCTTCTTGTATAGCTTTGTCTTAAGTTTGAATGGAGAAGACAACAAAAATTACACTAAGGGGCTTTGATGTTGCCTGGTTTTGATTTTTGTTGATTAAAGAGATGGTATATACTTGATTCCTTTTTCTTCTTTTGTAAGTATTGCAACTTTACATCACTCTAACGCTGTCTGTGCCTATCATGGCTGTCTTCTCCATTCCTTTCCTTTCCATTCCACTTTATTTTAATGGATTATCCTTACTCTTAATGGCATTGATCTTCTTAGGATGAAGTATGAAAGATGGAAAGCTGAATGTCAAGGTATGGTTCCAGTGATTGGTAGTGGAAGGTTTATTTCAACACCATGCATTAGTGAAGATGGTGAACCAATAGATTCTTCAGTAGTCAATTGTAGTGGAGTTGTTTCAGACAAAAAAGTTCGTCGGTGGATGCTTACCTTGCCCCAAATTGGTATGTCCCCTGTGACTCTTACCAACACTTGATACACTGAAATTGCAGTATCAAAAAAAAAGTTCTTGCTTTTTTTTACTGAATAGATAATCTGTTTTCTTATTATTAGTAATAGAAAAGAAAAAACAAAAAAAAAACCTTGTGAACGATGGGAAATCAGTTTTTATGACTTGGGTAATATTATTTTCTATTGATTTTCAGTTACGTTTAAGCGGCAAAATCTTTCCTGCAGGCTTGGATGTTATCCGCACAGATCAATCCCTTGTTTTTTATGAGACAGAAGCTAATGGGGCAAAATTATGGGATGTTCTTGCAATTTATGCTTGGTTTGACATTGATATTGGCTATGTTCAAGGTCAAACTCTATATGAATTGCTTATCTTGTTGTCAAGTTCAGATTTTCTTTTTCTTTTTCACTTTACTTATATTACCTGACTGTTTTCTCAAGCAGGAATGAATGATATATGCTCTCCAATGATAATTATCATTGAAAATGAAGCAGATGCTTTTTGGTGTTTTGAGCGTGCAATGCGGAGACTGGTATGCCCTATCAGTTTTGTTTCTAGAATTGCTGAGTTGTTGTATCTGTCTGTTCATGGTTTGAAACTCAATCTTACAATATATCCTGCAATTCAGATGCTGGTTTCAGGAAAATCTTTTTCTACTAATTACTAGATTTCATGTTATTTTCAGTTTATTCTTCAAAGTTTTAATTCCTGGTTAACATGCTCCATCCCTTAATCATGGGCAAAGCTATAGGATCCATAAATTTAAGCCCCAAGACAGAAGTGCTGGAAAAGTAGTTTTTTAGTTGCATGATTGTTTCAGATTTGTGCTTGTGATAGTTATTTTGTTCATTTCTTTACAATGTTAGAATTTTGTCTGATGTCACTGTTCTTTTTTCTTTTATTAACAGAGAGAGAATTTCAGGACAACAGAGATTTCCATGGGGGTGCAAGCTCAGCTGAGTACACTCTCCACTATAATTAAAACTATTGATCCTAAGCTTCATCAACACTTAGGTATACTCTCTCTCTCTCTCTCTCTGATACTCAGCATGGATTTACTGACACAGAGCCATCTTGGTCAATTATTCATATTTGCAGAGGATCTTGATGGTGGAGAGTATTTGTTTGCATTTCGCATGCTGATGGTGCTTTTCAGAAGAGAGTTTTCCTTTGTGGATTCAATGCATCTTTGGGAGGTAAGAAGAAGAGTCACTGATATCATATCAAGTTTCCCAACCAAGTGGATTATATTTTGTTAATGACTTTTCTTTGTTAAGCTTGTATTATGACAGTAATATAGATTGATTTCAGCTGATATGGGCTATGGAGTACTACCCAAACATCTTTGCAGCATATGAGGAGTCAGGAAATGGTGCAGTGGAGGCAGCAAGTAAATTAAAACGCAAGATGCTGAAGAAATATGGCAAATTTGAGAGGGAAAATGTGAACTGGACGTGCAGACCAACATAGTGCTTTTGCTATATTTCTTGTTGCTAGTGTTCTTGAGAAGAAGAATAAGCGGTTTCTGAAAGAGGCCAAGGGCTTGGACGATGTTGTCTCGGTACACACACTCTTATGTGATATTTTGGCATATACAGTACCTGTATGTATCTCAGAACACAACATTACTCTTGTGCAGATCTTGGGTGAGATAATTGCAAATATGGATGCGAGAAAAGCTTGTAAAGATGCACTGAAGATTCGCAAAAAGTATTTGAGCAAGGTGGGCTTCTTCATGCTTACTTAGAGATATAATTCCTTGTGAACTGTTCATCTCAAACTAGAACTTACTCATTTAAGTAGAAATCTGGAGAACACTTCTTCCTTGTAAGGTATAGTTCATAATTCACTAATCTTAGTAACACAATGAATGCTTTTTGTGCATGCAGACCAAAGTGTCGTAGATTTTGGCCGGGATTGTCAATCCATTTTTTGGACAGCTGATAGGAGCAACCAGTACAAGGAAGATTCTTGGTTCAGTTCATACCCGATCGCAGAGTTTAGAGCATACAATTTTAAGCCAAGACACACAGGCTGTTGCATGATAGAGCATTTGTTATGTGGCCTCTCCTTCATTGTCAAATTACACAAAAAAAAATTGATATATGTATTCAAAATTCAGTTTAGTTCTATGCAAATGCAGGTAGCTTTGTTCTAGTCAAAAAGTGCTGTTCTTGAAAGTAAAGCTTGACTATATGCATATGCAGGTAGCTTTGTCTCATCCGTCAAAATGGCCCAACTGAACAAGAGCCTGCCCATCCTTCAAAGAAGTGCAAAAATTTGATGCTCATGTCAATATCAATTCCAATGAAATGAGTACTAGTACTAGCTGTTACTATCAATCCCACTACTAGGCTCTAATCTCTAGCATGATCCTCACCAGATACTTTTGATTTTGAAGTTGCCTTAATTGAACAAGAAATTCAAAACTCAAAGCTGTCACTCATATTTTCTCTATCTTCACTTCACATCACATGTTACAAGAAACAAACCACAACTCAGACAAAAATTCTAGTACCCTATGCAATAAATAGTAAAGAGAACTCCAAAGTCACTTCTAATTATTGTAATTGCATATATAGTTAGCAAAACACATTGTAAATAATTACAGATTACCCTCTAAACACAAAATAATGCTGTTCTCTAAACTTGATCAGTATGTTAAAGTCTTCATCTTCTTTGAATTCTGTCTGTTCTGGCCTAATCGCTCACTAACTTTCTTGATCCCAACAATTAGAAGCTAAAATGCAAAGGAAAAGAACAGCCCTAGCATGGAAGCACATGAAACTAACCAAACTCTTGCAGAAGAACCTGAACCAGTAGAGCTACCTCCATTGCTGGTGCTGAAAAGGGCATAATGAGGAGTATCTGGTCTCTTGCACAACCTGATTTGCCCCCAAAGCTTCTTAGCAGACCTCAAGCCTTGTCCATCATCATCAACACACAGTTCAGAATTGCCTCTCAGCTTAATCTTCTTACCAACACTTGCAGCAGCAGAAAATGGAACCCTCCCACTCAGATTGTTGTTCTCCAGATTCAGCTCATGCAGAGATGGCAATGACCCGAACTCTCGAGGCACTGTCCCTTCCAGCTTGTTGCTGTCAAGCCCCAGATAACATAAGTTTCTAAGATGCACCGCCATTGAAGCTGGGATTTTCCCCTTCAGTCCCATTTCAGATAATCCTATCCTGAAAATGCCCCCGAGGTTTCTCCATATTTCCGGGATGTGCCCTTCAAGTGCATTGCCGCTCAGATACACCTCTCTGAGTCCTGCAATTTCTCCCAGAAAAAGGGGAATTCCGAAGTTTCCGAATCGGTTGTAGCTGAGATCCAGAAACTCCAGGCTCTGCAAAGTTTTGAAGCTTTCTGGGATTTTCCCGGAGAACCCATTGGAGCTCAAGTCCATCTTCACTAGCTCCGTGAGATTGGCTAAAGCTTCAGGGACCTTTCCGCCTATGGAGTTGTGGCTCAAGTCAAGAAATTTAAGACTCTTCAACTCGGTCAGCCGGGACGGAACTCCACCGCTGAGTTGGTTCCTCGAGAGCGTAAGCTCTTGAAGATTACCCAAATCGCCGACTGCGTCTGGGATCTCCCCGTAAACCCCATTCCCGATCAACACAGCTCTCCTCAGGCTCGCAAGTTGACCAGTCAAAACACGACTGAGAGGCCCAACCAGAGACGGGTTTTCGATGAACACGATCTCCTCGAGACTGGACCCGAAACCCGGGGGAAGAACCGGGACGGTGACGGGAGATCCGGTGAAGCATTCATAGAAGAAGAGCTTGCGTAGGTACTTGAAGGAGGTGAAGAGAAGCGGGTTCAGAGTAGAGTTGGGAGCGCAAGGCGGGTTC
>JAYMSW010000183.1:0-28132 GCA_036897725.1 Erodium texanum
ATGACACCACATGAACCCACATAGGTTTTTAGTGTATGGGATTATAACCCTTCCGACCAAACGAAAAGAAAGGGCCCGCCTAACTACTCTTCTAGATGTTGGTCCTAAGTCGGAAGTGGAAGTTATACAACTATTCCTTCGAATTGTCAAGTAAAGGGCGCGCCACTCATATAAAAAGATGAGTGACTGCTGCTCAATGTTATATATTGTTTGCTATTGGCATACATATTAACTTAACATAAAGGCAGCCTCCCTCCTTTGTTAGCCTAGCCTCATTAAACCAACTTCTTAGATGGGATCTTCGCTAGCCGTCTAACCATCGGCATATCTGCATCCGGGGGCACATGCTTTTCACATTCTTCTCGCATCCATAGGAAGTCCATCTTTACATATATGTTTTTCCACTCGATCTCCAGATGGTTGGGAGTAGCCTCAACCCATATATATAGAAGGGCAACCTTTTCAGCTCGCTTCGCTGCTTGATTTCATTGTCCAATTACAAATGGTAGGGTTCGGATCTTGTTACGAGTTAGCAGTCTAGAAGCTAGTATCTCTGAGCTCTACACTTTGAGTCTGTAGCCTTTACTTCTTTTACTAACCTGTGGTTTATCTAAGGCCATTGACGGCCAGGGAATCAACCCCTTATTGTAATAAGACAATAAGCTCCGCTCCCTTTTGCTCCTCTTTCTTCTCGTTGTCTCGTCTCTTTGTTGTGGTATAGCGGTACTCTATGGGCTTTGTCGGTCTCTCGTCTGCTTTCCCTACGAGGTAGTAGTGGGAGTCGAGGAAGCCATAGCGGCTATTATCTCGGGCGGCTAGGGCAGCTATGATCTGTTGTAAGCTATGAGCTCTATTGCCTAGGGTTTCTATCCGTCTATTCCTCCCCCGAAAAATCTATAAATAACTAAGTGTCCGGCCTAACTTTGAATTGTGGGGGTAGTGAATGTCGACCAAAGGCTTCCGTGCTATGGGTTTGGTTTGGCTAGATAGGCCAAAGTAAGGAAGTGAAAGAGCAGGCTTTTATCCTTTTATCATGGTGAGGTGAGTCTTCTCTTTTGTTTTGTGACTTCCATGAAAAGATGGCGGGAAGTCCCAACTCTAAAAGTGCCGGGCCAGGAGATAATCTTGTCCGGATGGAAGGAGCTGACATCTGATGCACTTGTGAAAAGCCTTTACTTGTTTGGGGGACTGCCCGTCACTATGCTTGCTATTTAGCACCTTCTCTCTCTGCTTTCTTTATTTTATTATATATTAGTGAGGAAAAACCTTCATAAAAAGACCTCGAGTTGGTTTGAACTATCCGCTTGGACACCCATTTAGAATGAGAGAGTAGGAGCCTTTTGATTTAGTAGTCAATGCCGCAGATAGACTTCATGATCAAACACAAAATTGGATCCGGAAACCCTCATTTTTCCACCAGCCTCCGCAAATAAAGCCATTCTACACTAACGTATGCCTTGCCCTTCTTCATTAAAAGAGGCAAGCAAGAAAGAATCGAAAGAGTGCAGTTGAGTCCTACATGTACAGTTGGCTGGGACTTTTAGGCCATTAGCGTGGAAATAAGGGGCACTCCATTCTCTTATTCCTCTTATGCCAGCCTTACCTCAATTCCCTTCTTCGCCTCAACAGCTAAAGCATCCCTTTCTGCAGCTCCTGGAACAGCCGAATAATCTAATCTGGAGTCACTCACCATATATAGACTAAGGCCAAAGCAATATGATAAGCTACTTACTTATTCTAGGGTCACTTTGAAACTCAAATTGCATAAATAGTCTTCTTTTGGACTTCATAGTCTATCAATTCGGCTATTCCCTTCCCCTCTAATCAAAAAAAAGGACCAATGAGATTGGCTAGCATAAAGGAAGACTTTATAGAATTTTAAGGCACACTTTATAGACACTTTATAGAATAGAATTCAATAGAAAAGTGAATATTGGAATTGGAAAGGGAACAAAAAAGAAAGGGAAAAAAGAATCAAAATAAAAAGCGCATATGGCACGCAAAGGAAATCCTATTTCAACAAGACTTCATCTTAATCGTAGTTCCGATTCCGCTTGGTTCACAGATTGTTACTATACGGATTTCGTTTCTCAAGATGTAAATCTTCGATCTTATTTCGGTTCTGTACATCGTCCTAAGACTAAGAAAAAAAACTGGGGCTTTCGTCTCGGTAGGTCTTTTATTTTCCATTTTCCCAAAAGAACGCTCATTCATTTCTTTTTTCCCCGTCTAAACCAACGAATCAAAACACGAATCAAAACACAAATCAAAACACGAATCGAAACACGAGTGGAAAAACTAAAGGAAAAACGACGGAAACTCCTAAGGAAACTAAGGAAACTAAAAAAAAAAAACAGATTCAAAATAAAGGTGAAGCGCGCCTCTCAAAGTCAAAAGGGGCAACGACGTAAGAAGGCCAACCGATTGGATAGGATAATGGATACATTGTCTAATTTACGTAAATTGCGTAAAAAATTGCATAAATTGGAAAAATTGGAAAAATGGAATTTTTTGGACCAATTGAAAAGATGGTGGAAGTGGAAACAAAAGAAATTGTATAAATTTGACAAAGTCGGGCCGATGGGGTGTCTTCACGACGATACGGCAGAAGAAGAACGAAAGGAAGTTATAGGCCAGGAGGCAGGGAAAAGAGTCGAGTCGATCAGGCTCGACGACCGGGAGAAGCTAAAGGCTGACAAAGGAAGACCTAAAAAGAAGCAAGGCTATGGATACCATGACCGATCGCCATCGATAAAGAGAAAGAGGATTCTTTCTAAGTTACTTCAGGTCGGGGCCTTTCCCAAATACGCTGAGAAAAAAAAGAACATAAACAGACTAGAGCTCCTAAAAAAAAATAACTCCTTCAGATTGAGAAAGACAAAATACTCCTTGCATTTTTTGGTTATGCAATACTTTTTTTTAAATGCAAAAAACAAAATAAAGTTAAACCCAGTTATAGTTCTCAACCATCTCGTGGCACGGGACGTGTCTGAACTATCTACTCAGCGAAAAAAATCGCGTAGTGCTTCTTTTAAGAGAATACGCTCTCGCATCGCCTTCTTTGTAGAAAACTTGACCAGCGAGAAAGGATCTTTTTCCGAAGCCAAAAAAGAGTTTACCCGCTTGATTGTCCAAGCGAATGATCTTCGCTTCGCGAGAACAACAAAGACCACCATTTCACTCTTTCCTTTCTTCGGTGCTCCCTTCTTCTTTCTAATGAATGAGCTTGGGCCCATTATGTTAGGGGGGGTGCATAAAACAAAAAAGAAAGAAAAAAAGCTTTCTTATAAGTATGAGTATGCCCGTAAAAATATCCGTCAAAAATTGGAAAAAGAATTATCACTTCTCCTCCTCCCTTCAGTCGAGCATCTTTCAAACCTCCTCCCGAATAAAAAAGAAAAAAAATGGAAATGGAATGCAAAATGTTTGGACCCTTTTCTCGTATGTGGTGGGAAAAGATTTCTTTTGAAAAAGGCGTTCAAGATTTTGGGAGGGATCCTATTGCAAAGGAGAATAATTCCGTATGGGTACAACCGCTATTTGAATGCAGTCAAAAGGATGGAATACTTGTTGTCTAATAGAACAAATAGTAATACCAACATAATGAAGTCGGTAAAAATAAGATCCATTTATCAAAGTGCTTCTATGATTGCTCAAGAAATCTCCTTGAGACTCAAAAAACTAAAAAAAAGATCATTTCGCAAAACTTATACTCACTTCGCGCATAATATTCCAATAGTAATGAAAAAAAGAGTTTTGGGGATTCGTATATCTTGTTCGGGTCGATTAAAGGGTAAACCTATTGCAAGCACTTATTGCGGAAAGTATGGAAAAACTTCTGGTAATGTTTTTAATCAGAAAATAGATTATGCTTTTAGGAAAGTATCTACTCGTTACGGAATCTTAGGTGTCAAAGTATGGATTTCGTATACAAACTAAAAAGATGCTCGAGCGCTTATCCTTTTAAATGGAAGAGGGGACCGCAGATGTAGGAAGGCTGCCTGCTAACCGAACTGCGAAACTAAAGCGACTCCTTCTTGCTTGGTGTAAGATAGGTGCTGGTCCGATTCACCTATGTCAGTTCGAACCTGACGGGTCGTTCGTGTGGAGAATCTCTCTTTGATCTTTGAATTGTATTTGAGTCTGTCTAAAAACTCCCAACACTCTCGCCTGAAAGAAAATCAAGTAGAAAAATCCTAACTATCCTCAACGATTAGATGACCGAGGACGGCACATTTGCATCTGACTATATTCGGTTCGGAAAGTATGTTCTGTCTAATATCTCTCCTGGCGTCTAGTGCTGATCCTTACTGTCTTATTCTTCCATAATTGGCTTTTCTTATTGTATTGTGAAACAGATTGGACTACTTCCTATGGAAAATGAGTCCCAATCCCGGGTCCGGGAAGTTCAATAGCTTGTTATTCGTTCAAAAGAAAGGCTAGAAGCTTAGCCCCTTTTAGCATGGCTCCTCAGCTCTACCTACCCTTACCGACTATCGCTTTTTCAAGGATAGAGGCACTTTCGAGTAACCTATTTCAAGCTATCTGATTAACCGAGAGAGAAAGTTCATAATTTGGGACCTCCAGATCACCTAGAGAAAGAGAAAGAATAAGCCAACTCTTATCTTGTTAAAGTGTTCGGGAGTAGTCAGAGACCTGTGTCTCAAAGCCTCCAATTTCTTACACTCCGAGAGTTTCAAAATATTAAGAATTTGCAGAGCTTTCGATTCTTGCGTCTCCCTATCCCCTGTAGCGAACGAAGCATGTAAGTGAGCGGATCTTCATGAATGTCACGAAGGAGGGATAGAGAGGTAGAGTTTCGTAGAGGATTCCTCATTGACCTCAGTCTTTCTCTCATATCGTTTCGTAGAAGAGGTATTTATTACTCGAGCAAAAGCGAAGAGGACATCACGAATAACCACACGAAGCAAGCTAACGAAGGAAGTAGAATTAGATTGAGGTAGTGCTACCATCTCTTTCGACTATTCCAGGGAGCACTTTCACTCCATCATTTTGAGAGCTTTCAGAAATTCCAATTTGCGATTCATAGAGTTTGAAGATCCCGACCTTTATGCTCTCGAATCTAAATGGGAGTATGCAAGAGTTACAATTCAATAAAGAAATAGTTGGAAAACGACACCACATATCCATTATTATAAAGAAATAGCATCCAAAGCCTATCGTGTGGCCAACGTATCTCTGACACTTTAATCTAGAAGAGGCTAAAGTTACCCCGCATTCGAGAGTCCAATCGCCCCCCCCAACTAATCGAATCGGCTTTCAGAGAGGGAAAGACGGGTAGACGAAGAGGCACGACTAAGACTAACTCAAACTCCAGAGAATCGCAGATAATAATGTAAAGAGAGGTCGTCAATTCCAGGTATTATAATATGAGAAAAGCTTTGTAAAACGCTATGTAGAAAAGTCCACTGACACACTCCACCCCACACTGCAGATTTGAATGGCCGAAGCAAAACGAAAGATAACGCTGAATCAGACAATCAGAAATAGATCAAAGGGATGAGGGATTGTCGAGCACTAAACGAAGGGCGGCTAAGGATAAACGCAGAGAGAGGCTACGCACAGAATCGAAGTATGGCGTAGGTGTAGCTTCCCCGAGGACTACGATTGCAATCTTTCACACTGTCAATTAGATAGTAGAATTGAAATGTTCTATGGTACAAAGTCCTCCCTTGTCTTCGTATTGGTGTATGAGCTATTGTGGTTTCGTGTTTCAATTTAGTGTTATTGAAGAGTTGTTTGCGATACTTTGTATTTTGTGAAATAAAGGTGTGATTCCAATGTAGCATTCTATATACCGGATTTCCCAGACGTTTTCTCAGTTTTTCGACATGTATTTTCATAGGTATCTGCAATTAGTTGGGGGTGTTAGGTCAGGATGAGGCGCGTCTATTCGTATCCCTGTATTAGTCTTGCCTTACATCGAATTATGAAAGCCGATTCGATTAGTTGGATGTCTCTTATACTATTGAATTATGCGTATCACTATGTACTCTTATAGATTCTAGGAGCAGAGATACGAAGATCCCCAGAGTGGTATGCAATAAGGAGTGATGAGATTGAGCTGTGTAATAATGCATTTGACTGAGAACCTCGAGGAATTAGGGATTTCATTTTCAATAGTATGCCGTGAGACTCAGCGTGAACCCATGGTTACTTGTCAAAGCCACCGAAAGAAGCAGATTATACGTAATAATTTCTCCCCTGCCAAGTAGCAAAGCTTCAGGGATTTAGAAAAGCAAAACAAAACGTTCACCTGAAATTCAGCATCGGGAAATGGATCATCTGCCCCTAAGGTAAGGGAAATGAATTATTTGGTCTATTCGCAAGGAAGATGCCAACACCTGTATCTAGCTACAATTGAATTAACTTTTAACTCTTCATTCAAGAGAAAAGGAAAAGGGGAAGGTCATTATGCAGGTTCTACCTTTCGACCTAAGCCAGGCTATTTCAGAGGTAGGTAGAGACTCGAGCAAAAGCGAAGAGGCCTAAAATAAATAGGGGCCATCCTCGGCAGAGTTTAACTAGGAGATCTTCTGGAATATAGATGAGAGCCCTAAGAGGGGTTTTATATCACCGTGACCACAGATAACTTTCACTAGGTAAGAGCTCTCGCCCCTAATTCTACGAAAGCTCTATCTCATAGGTCGTAACCGTGGATATTGAAGTTTCTATTATGAAAAATTCCTTTTTTCTTTATTGTGATGTGATTCGAATAAGAATGTTGAGGGGTTTCGTTAGTTCAGATAAGAAGGCACTGTTACCAATGTTCCCGTAGGTTGATCTCCGCTTGCATTGGGAGATTTCTCTCATTTGGGAGTTTTATCCACTTTCGGGTTAGTTAATCGTTCTTCCTTACTCCTTTGCTACTTTGCTACATTGAAAATGCGAATTAGTGAAAAGTTCTATGGCTCCCATCATAGGTGGGGCATTAGAGCCTCAATTCCAACTATTCCCTAGTGTATGAGCTGAGAGTATGGAGGGCACCTTATTGGAAATACACATTCAAAGACCCAGGGGGGGTAAATAGTTGTAATGTAGCCCTACTTGCTTACGCGGGAGGATTACGCGCTATATTGCAACCCCGGTAGAGTAATCAAATCAAGACTATGGACAGTAAAACCAGAGTTGGTTTGGGGTTCTATCACTTATTGGAAACAGTTTAAGAGGGGCGTTACGTGGTATAACCTATCTCAATCTTACCTCTATTCCTTTGTCATAAGACTGTATATTACCTACAGCGATATACCCAGATCATACTTATAATTACTCTCTCCGCCATTAATAATGGAAGAGTTTTAGGCATTCGGCAGAGCTTACTGACGAGAAAAATCAAAGACAACTGAAGACTCTTATGATTGAGATGCACCTACACCCTTAGAGGAGATAAAGTTTGATACGCTTGAATCTATATCCACACATTGCTAATCTCGATGATTATCAGGACACGAAAATACACGAAAGGGTGGCCCTTATACACCATCGGCTAGCGGCTTTATCCTATTAGTGTTTACCTTTTTAGGTTACCTTGCAAACGATGTTGATTTCAAATAACGTATACTAGAACACCAATAAAGACCAACTGCGAAGACTCTATGCTAGTAATTAGGGCTAAGAGCTGCCATGAGCATAAGGTTGAAGCAGACCTTCAGTTTAGGGTATAGTTCTTTGCAATTTGTTCCTCATGATCAATTTATCATCCCTTCGTATTCGTCCGAACCTGCACGCATATCCCGCTGTCTAATTCTATACTTCTGCCTATCCTTTGTTGAGTTCTAGACTTATGCAGAGACATATGATTATTTACCTGCATTGCATCTTATCCATCAATAAATCATTATTCGTCTATGACTATGTAGCAGAACATAGCATCACGAAAGCTCTAAACTGTCAACCTAAAGCCCACGTATATTTCATTTCATTGCAGACCTGCTTCATTTCATTCAATAGAATTCTACTGAATTCGGACCACATCATTCGTGCAGCAGCACCCCCCTGCATCGGGAGATGAATTGATCCCAAATGAAAACAAAGAATGGGATCGATTCTCTTAGGGGAATAGCCTTATGCATCAACACTTCAGCGAGACCCCTGAATATAGAGGGCACTTTTCCATTACAATAAAGCACTACATTTCTTGGTTACTCCATTATACATTGTTACTTCGTTCTTCATGCAATGCGGCTATTTTAATGTTGGAGTGCATTTCCATTCGTCACCGAGTTACTCATAAACTCAGACCTCTGTACTTCGTGATTAATCCTTCGTTCTCATCCTTCGTCCTCATGACTGCATCCCCATAACTCCGGACTTTATCCTTCGTGCCTTTTTTTTGATAGGACTCAGGCGGCATTCGTACTTCGGAATTCATCCTCAATTCTCTTTCGTATTTTCTCGTATTCATCCCTATAACTCATCACTATAAGAATAGCAGAACAGCCGAACTGCCTTGTACCCAGGGCTATCCTCACGCCATAATCGTAACTCCGTAATTTTGTATTTCATTGCACTTCATTCCATTTTCTTCCATTATGTTCCATTTCATTTCTCTTTGATGGGTACGCCATTACCATAGGAAACGCTAGCTACCTACTTAGTGACTTTCTTTCTGTACCTCCGTACTTTCTAGTGTGACTCACGTAATTCGTACATACGAACATCGATTCGTCAAATATTGAAGACTCCTCATCGAGAGCCAACCTGAAATAAGAACCTATTTTGGAGCCGGGAAGAAAACGCTTTCTAGCGGTGAGGATAGTGAAGCTAACTTCGTTTGAACCTCCGTTACCCTATTTCTCGCTATCGAATACTTATTTCTATGGCCTTTCGATTTATAGCAATTTATCACACCGTGAAGATGGCTAAACCTCCATAGGATAACACATCTATAAACATACACGGCTTTCGATTACGAACTCTTAATTGAATTGATTATTTGGCTGGCTAGCGAATTTTACAATCCAATTTGACTCTTTTTGAACTGAAGGGATAGTAAGATTTACCCTACGGGGGTGTACACTATGTTCACTACTTTAATTGCGTTTTCTTTATTCTTGGGTTTCGATTTAGCTGTCGATTTGACACGACTTTTTGACAAGTGGAGATGGAGATGACCTGATACAGGGGGGTACAGATAGAATTCTACACGAATAACAAACTTTGGTTTTAGTTTGAGTTTCCCTTGCGATTTGTTTTATTCTTTTCGTTTTGTGCATTAAGTTCAAACCTCAATTCGACGTATGAATAGGCACCCTCCTCTATAGGAAAGCTTCATTTTACGATATGGATCAATATCGGAAATCCACGACCATTTTAATAATAAAGATTCTAATTATGGATACAATTTCCGATCCTCTATCCCCCACCATATCCCCCTCCTTCTGAAACCTCTCATATTCCCACGGTAAAACCAGTTTTTCATCGGTAGGGGTTCATCAATTGGACATAAGAATTTCTAAACGAAGCTTATGGAATTGCATGCAAACATGAAATGTGCGATTATCTTTGAAGTTGGTTAATCGAGGCACGAAGATACAAATTCGTAGATCTTGCTTTCCTTCGTTACTTATTTGGAGATCAAAATGTTGAGATACGAAGTGCCGAAGTCTATTCCGAAGCTCATTCCTTAGTTCGTAACTTAGTTCTGAATGAAGTAGAAAACGAATGAAATGAGGTGCGAATGCAATGAGGAACGAAGTGATCCTGACAAAGTTAGGATGGGAAAGTCAGGATAAGGATAACGAAGTCAGGATGACAAAGGGATGAGGAATAAAGGAGCTAAGGCGAATGACGAAATAAGCTTCATTTCATACCGTAAGCCTCTGATAGTAAATCGACTATTGCATCATTTCAAACTAAATGGCGCACCAATCCATGAAAGTCTTCGTTACTAATTGCACCCTCTCCATTTACATTCGTGATCTTACATTTGACCTCATCCGTTCGCCCTTACAACATTGGGTGTGGCACCCTTTTAAAGTAAGGGCATACGACTAAAGAATATGAAACGAATCGCGAGGCGTCAAATGAAGTGTAATGTTATTCATCTAATTCTAAGGGTCCACTTGGTTCCTTGCGTGGAAGTCAAACTTCTGGATTGGGCCCCTATGGTTACTTGAAAAGAGTAGCTCATTCCTTTATTCTCATCACTTCATACTCAGGCACTCGTAACTGTATTAAAGACATACTTAGTGGAATGAGGGCTGATACAGCTATTATAGGAACGAAGCTTCAAACGGCACATTTCATGTTCTATAGGTAGTGGCACTCCATGCCAATCTCGTAACAGATTAAGTATTGGGAAAAGGGAAAGTAATAGTTAGAATAGAGATCAAAATGATGAAGAGCAAATCGACTCCTACGATTAGGAACTCCTGATTAATCATAACAACATCCTCAGATCTTACACCTTCAACCTAAATGTTGCATCCTTTGTACATCTCCAGTCGTGTAGCCGAACAGGCGAGATCAAATACGATAAATAGTATATTGGATGAAGCAAAACGTCTATTTCAACACATGCGATTGCATTACATTGAAGAGCCTTCAATGGAATAGCCTCGTTATTTGTCTGCATCTCGTTACTTCGTTACAAATCTTCTTTGTTCTTCATTCGGGATTTGCATTCGTACATACTTCCCTGTGGGTTATCATCCGGATCGCCCTCCATTGTTCATTGTTCCTTCGTTATCATTCATTCGTCTTCATCTAAGAATACGAACTCCTGAATACGTCCTAATCTTCGTATAGAATCTGAGGGTAAAGTATGTACACCCAGGGCCCGCCCATCATTTAGATCTAAATAGAATTGAGGATCGCGTGATGAAAAAGTGGGGTTTTCATTGAATTCGTATATGAGCACCATTCGGACCTCAGCCCTTCGTTGCTCATTCCTTTGTTCTGACCTTGCCATGATTTCCTTCCATTCTCTCTTCTGATTACTTCACGAATAGCCTTCTACCTGATGGTAGAGAAAGGAGTCGAACCCTTTTAAAGTAAGGGCATACCAGACCTAAATGGAAATGCCTTTTAACGGGAGTTAGCAATATAGAAGTAGAAAGTGAGACTTTAAAAGCTCTAAAAACACCAGCTATCCAAATTCTATCCCAACTCTAATTAAGAATAGAAATTTGGCAATAATGATGATTACAACTAGTAGAACTTTATTCTCGACTACATGAATAATAGAAGGTTACTAAGTTGGTATTGGGATTTCTACCTATATCTTCTCGCTATAACGTCTATCCCTGCTAAATAGAATAGCAGAATCTCGGGTTCGCCTACGTATCACCACTCATAAACTTTCCTAGCCGGAAGAGTCCTGAATTATGACCTCTACGAGCTTCAAGCTAACCACCATATAGGAAGGGAAGACGAAAAGAAGAGAATCTCCATCTCTAATCCTAATCACTTATCATGAATCTTTGAACCTCTATTCGAATCTAATTTGAATGGGCCCATGCATTGAATTAGGCTCACTCAAGACTATAGGACAGGTGCAACGTATTGTAATGTCATAATCCCTCCATTACCATTAGAATAATGCCGGATTTAGAGGTTATGTGCCTCTTCATCAAGAGGATTGGGCGCCGATTACACTTTCAATGGCTTTGCTACAGTCTTATGTTAATTTGCCTTGATATTTTTGATGTTGATTCTTCATTTCTCGAGTAATCACAGGAATAGAAGAGCTTACATTACTCTACTCAGTAATCAACCTTCATAAGAGTTCTAGATCTATTTGCTATTGATGCTATCCACTATTCTTATCGCTTCATTTCTTCTACTTTCCATCATGAGAGCTTCCTCAGTATCGGATGGGCCTATTATTATATTATCTGTGGGTAATATTACAAAACTGGGGGACTCTTTTCAGGCTACATTCCAGAACCCTTCCATTTCATCGTTACACTTCTTTTTCCTTCCAATTGATTTAGAAACTCGCCAATTCCTTTCTTCCCCTATATATACATTCCAGCTTTATAGTCTTCAGCAAGTGAATGACATAGTAATGGACCTTATCTGTGTAAAATGGGAGGATAACCCCTATTTCGTTTCTTACTTATTGTAATTACTGATTTGTACACTTACGAATTTGATCTACTACACTGATCAGGGCCCCCTCAAATCTCTAATGTGTACACAGGTGTCCCGGATGAGAAGAGTGTTACACCTTTGACATTCCCCAAATCTCCTAACTTAAGATCTCGAGGAAGCCCAGCATAGAGTTCAATTGAAGTGTTCTTACACGCCAATTCCATCTACTGAAATTGAGAGTACGTATAATGTAGTGAAAGAAGCTCTTGTGATTCTCATCATACTGACTGTCAAGTACCAAAGCCCCACTATTCTCTGGATCCCAACCTCCCCTCCCCCCGGAAGCCAAATCTCACCAAAAACAGAATTAGGAATAGGAAAAGTATAAGAGTTGTGATATTCGAGTATAGGGGAATAAAGCACCTAATCATCTAGGAAGCTCCTTTAAAGGTCTATCTCTTCCTAAATCGCCTTTAAAGGTCTATACGGCCTAATCCCTCATCCCTAAGTGTGAATGAAACCGGAAGTGAAAGACAGGAAGATGAGAAGAGTAGAGCCCCAGGATAACCCGCATAAACACCCCGTTGCCAAGTATAACTTAATGAAAGAGCTGGAGTAATAATGGGATGAAGATCTAGAAGTCGATTAGAGATAATCATTTATGAGTGAAACTTAGTTAATAGGGGAGAGAATAAGGAGTGAAAGGAAAGAAGAAACTAGGGATGATTATCAGCGATCATATAATCGGAGAATAGAATACAAGGAAAAGCCGCTTTTCGAAAGGCCGAAAGGCTATGTCAATTAGAAATGAAAGAAAGGGAATAGGTCCTGGAAACCTTCCAATGGAATAACATGGAATAACGGGGCCATATAGTTACATGGAATAAACAAATGAAAGTAAATTAATAGAGGGGAGGCACCACTTTGCGTGCGTTGCTACTTCTCGATTGCCTTTAATTAGAGGCACTTTATATGGATGAAGATTCTATTGGCTTATACATTCCTCTACCCCTATGCTATGATGTAAGTCCGCTTGCTAGCTTTTGGCCCTGCAATATTAGAAGAGATCATATTGCCACCTATTTAGAAGGGCCTTGCAGGGAGTAGTGATCAAATAGTTGGATTAGTTCATTAGAGGTCAATTCTTATATTGAGTTGGGTTCATCTAAGATGATGCTCTGATGAAATCAAGTATATAGCTAATCAGCCCTGACCTTAAACCCGGAGAATCTTATAGTCCTTCCTTCTAGTAGTATAGGGTAACGCACCACCTAATGGAGCCTTGCGGCCAACTAAATAGAACGGGGAAACTCAAGCTTCAGATAATTACAGTAGTTTTGTAGAAATGATCAGGGGCCTTAGTCCCCACTAAGCCGTTTTGAATGGTGGACCAACTAGGGCCACGCACTCCTTAAAGGAGGCCTCTTCCTAGACGAACTACTGCCAGGTTCTCTGCTGTAAATCTAAATCCCTTGGGGGATTCATGCAAAAACAATGTTGAATAAGAAATGTAGATACGTGTAAGGTACCTATTTCCAGGTGAAGAGAGGGTTGCCCCGTGATCAAAATGAACCCTAAATTGGAAACCCTTAGATATATTGGGGGATAGGAGTCCCAATACTTAAGATTAGAACATCCTCTCGTATGATGTAAAACTTGGGATTACAGTTCTCCTAAATCTACTTCTCAATGAAAATGGATTGAGGGTCATAATACGGCACTAAAACTGAATTCTATGTACGCCCCCTATCAAATATCTGGGTTAGAAGAGGGAAAACTCAGGATAAATGGGGATTATCTCATCATCAGTAGGGATTTTCTTCTATTTACTAAGTAGGTCTTCTTTCTGATGAGCGTAAGTTCAGGGTATAACCAATAGAAGAATTGAGAAATCCTCAGCATCTGAGTGTGGGCTATTCCCCGTTGGCAATGCTCGTCTGTAATTTGTGATTTGAGTAGCGGAAGCTGATGGGCATTTTAGACTTCATTTTGTATTTCTTAATTCGATTTCTCTTCCCTTAGTAAATGACTATGTCAATGACCATCTTTACAATATGGTCGGAGGTGTTTCCGAATACTAGGAAGATAAAGGGAATGGAGAAGATGAAAGGTATAGAACATAAATTGACTTATTCTTAAGTTGCAATACCCATAATAGTACATCCACCCCTAAAGGTAGGGTCAAGATAGGGAGGCTAAGAGGAAAATAAAGAAAAAGAGATTGAAAAACCGAACCATCCATCGCTTCATAGCGATTGAGCCCACCTAATCCTCCTTAGAAACCTACCCCATACTACAATTCCAGCTAGTGCCATGACGGCTTCGCAGTCATCAACCAGCACAGATTGATTTATCAGCCATTAACATTAGACTTAGAATTCTAATCTTCTTCCCTTCTTAAACCTCTATTCCCTTCCCTTAACTTAGCAACACCGAATCTACACAACATCCCCTATCAAAAAAAAGCCGCCAAAGAATTACGAGATAAACCATGAAACTTACACATGACATACAAGGTCATACTCCTCTCTTTATCATGGTTTCCTTCTCTGAGTAAGCTGACAGGATAGATAGCTCGATGTAAATCATGAGAATGGGGTTGGGTCAGGGATACGTTACGATTAGGGATTCAGCGTTCTCAATTCTATTTCCTAAGGATTAGAAGATCACCACCCTAATATTAGAGAAAACGTGGCAGGGGCGAAGAAGGAAGGGGGAGACCTAAGTAGAATATCAAGAGATAGTGTTTTTAAATCTCAATGTCTAGAAAGAACAAAGATCGGAGATGAGTTTAGAAGATTCCTGCAACCATTGAGAAGGAATCTGAATGATTCATACTTAGCTACAAAGGAGAATGAACCCTTCATACTCCAATAAGATTATATTGAATTACGTAGCCAGTAATAGAATAGAAAAAGGAACATTAAGTTATTGACGTGCCACCAATAATATATCAATACATAGAAATGGATAGGGATTTCTATACCAGTAGAAAAAGAAGTAGGAAGTTAGTAGTCTAAGCTCTTGTAATTGTTAGGAAATAGGGCTGAAGCTAATGTTGCTTTGGAGCTAAGCGGCTTTTGAACAAGTAAGAAAAGAAGTCAACCTTTGCAGCTCAGGGCAAGCATCAGTCTGGATCAATATCTGTCTTGTCTTTTCAGCTGCGGATGTTGGGAGCAGGTTTTTCCTCAATCCTTCCCTCTTGAATATCTAGTTATTAGTAGCTCTTGTCTTGTTCTCTGGTAAAGATAATAAGTAGTTATTCATGAATTTGACTGCGAAGCTCATGTCCTTTAAAGTAAAGGTCCGTGACGCAAGCCTGCCGCTTTTAATGCCTTTCTCTTTCGAGTTCTTTATAGTCTAGATAGTTTCTAAATCCAGCTATAATTGCTGGTAAATCTAATGAGTACGTATTAGTAAAAAGGAAATAGTCTAAAGAAGAATTACATAATGAGGATTCCACATAAAAGGATGGATTCGATTTCCATGTAATAAGTAGCTAATGATGTAATAAGTAGCTAATGCAGCTTTTAATTTGTTATGGTAGTAGTCTCCTCTATTTTCTTTAATCTGTGCAGCTAAAGTAAATTGGGTACTTAGGCTAGAGACAAGACTCCTCAGCTAAAAGGATAAAGCTCCTAAATAACAGGATCAGTCAGAGTCCTTCAAGTAATCCAGTTAGGCGAATGTAGCTCTGCAGCTAGCTGAACTCACTCCGCTAGGATCAGTTTTATGAATCTAATGGGCTCAGTCCTTGAAAGAAAAGAATAATGCAGTTAATGCAGCTAGGGTTGGATAAAGATGGGTCATCACAGAACGGAGAATCTGGATAATATGATGTTTGCGAACCTGAGTTGATGTGAGTTTTGAAGGTTTAGTCGAAATCCAATTGAGTTGAGAGAGTGGTTCCCTTTACAATAATGTCTGCTTGAAATCACAAAAGATATCCGCGAGTCACTCTGTATAGTAACGCTATTGGCTTTGCTAAAGGAGAGTATGAAATAAAGATCCTGAGTTTCTAAGTGGATTTCCTTGCTTGATGAGCTTACTTTTTATGAATTCCCAGGAGTTTTTTTCCTTGACATGAGATGAAATCCCTTTTCGAAAGGAGGTCTCTCTATTTGACCATCTATGAAAGTGGTACGCCTTGAAAGCTAGACCCCTCTTTCTAATAGTAGATATCCTTTCAATAGGATTCCTAACTAACTGGATTTACTGGATTAGTCTAACTGGATTATGTGGATCTAACTAAGCAACTTTATTTAACTGGATTCTCCCACTATAATCTATTCTATGGACTAGTTTCTTACAACGTTCCCTTTGTTTGAATTCCCATGAGAAAACCAAGGACTCAATTCCCATGCCTAGAGCAAAGAAAAGATCTGAATAGTTAGGTTAGCATCTGAGAGGGATTCCACAGATGGAACAGTTGCTTGATTGACCTTTGGCTTTTCTAGTATCCATGAGCAGATTCTAAATTCTACCAATGGAGTGATCCTTTTCTCTTGTCTACCCGATCGGAATATTCTATTCTTTTGATAGAGGAAGATAGGAAAGCAAGTTTGTAGGAAAGACTGTTTTTCTATTCTAATATAATTTTGATTATTGGATACCATAAACCAATTTGACTCTAGTTCCTACTACTGGCTAGTAAATAGAAGAAAACGAAACCGTGGAAAAGAGAAGTATATTAGACTGCAAGTTTGGATAGTTTCTTTCCTTGTATTATATCTTTCGGCTTCATTTCAAGGAGTTCTCCATGCTAAATAATCCTTTTGCTTTGTTGTATCAATGAAAAAGAATAGATGAGCTACCTTCCGTTATTGTAAATCTGAGACTCTAAGATATGGAAGAGCAGTTTACTTTGCCTTTTGCTTGGTTTCTATTTCTTGGTTATTTATACTTGTTCGTTTAGACCATGCTCGTTAGACCTTGGTTTTGATCTTAAAATAAAGCCCTTGGACTAAATCCCCATTATATTGGTTGATATTAAGTCTCTAACTCTGTTCTGTAAGGTTGCAGATTCTTAACTAACATAACTAACATATGGATTTGTCCTACTTATCTAGTTTTTTTCAAGGTCTACATCGGCCGACTTATAGCTTTTTTCTTTCTAAATCCTTTGCGAATTCAACTATATCTAACTCCCTTGATTGTGAATGAGGAGAGAGAGTAAAGGTGCGCTTGCAGTAATCTCTTAGACAATTCCGGATGCAGCAATGGTGTCAATTGCTGAAAAGAAAAAGATGGGAAAGATATCATGAAAAACCTCTAAGGCGCCCTAAAAGCCTCGGAAATGGCCTCTACGTTCATTTCGCTCATTTCAGCATACTCATGGATGTGGCTAGAGGCTCGTGAAACCATAGTTTAGCCAGTCTTATGAATCCTGAGCCCTAAAAGGGATAACCAAGCTGCTAAGTGCCCTTATCGCTCTTTGCTTTGGGAGTACTTGGTATATCTTATGAGTTCCTCTGGTTTGTTAGTCCTATGCTTTACTTTCGGATACCGAGGGAAGCTAAGAGTTCCTTCTGATGTTTGTAGCTTTTGTTGCTATTGTACTTGGTTTACTGAGGGAAGTTATGAAAATGTTAGCTGGTGTTTTCCTTTAGTAGCCGATCAAAGGTTTTAAAATTCATAGGTAGATACAGGTATTTTTTAGTAGACTTTTCTTTCTTGTTCGTTGAGGTACCCTAGGAGTTTTCATAGTCCTCAGAGTCATACCTTTACTTCCTTCTGAGAGAGGATGCCAGCTAGGTCTTACCTTGTTATTTGCTTTTGCTTGTAGCAGCTGGATTCCTTCAGATATCCCAAGAGTGACTTGATAGATCCTATGAGGACTTGTACATCCTAGCTGCCTTAATCCTTGCTTTCTTCTTCTTTTTTCTCTGAGTTCAGTGTCCTATGATTTGCTATATCCATCCTATCTTTCCCAGAGTAAACCAAGGTTATTGAATGCAATCACTATTCACTGCAGCTACTGTAGGAGAATACTAGTTAGATAGGCAATCCATCGTAAAAAAGGGGCTAGGTTCCATTGTTCCATTAGACTTGGGCCGGAAATTCTAGCTTACTCTTATTTCGTTCATGAGTCCCCAATCCTTGGATTTTTGAATTCTATATCCTAATGAGCCAAGCTTATGACTTTATCGTTCGTTAGGCTTGATATTCACAATTCCTTAGAAAGGTAACTGAGCAACATCTTTTCAATAGGACTATGAGCTAGTATCTGTTGGTTTCCTTTCTCTTTCTTTTCTTATTCCTGCTATGAGGGTATTCCTTTCTGATGAGTTCATAGTCCTCTGAGTTCGACGGTATATCTTCAGACTTGACCTCATTTGGTTTATCCTTGATTGAGCTTCTAAAGCTACTTCCTAACTAACTAACTTTGTCCAACTGGATTAGTAGAAGATTATGTGGATTATTTGAG
Source organism: Erodium texanum (assembly GCA_036897725.1). NCBI lineage: Eukaryota > Viridiplantae > Streptophyta > Magnoliopsida > Geraniales > Geraniaceae > Erodium > Erodium texanum. The sequence goes on from JAYMSW010000183.1 coordinate 18,485, forward strand.
CAAAGTAGCTATCCCTTCCTTTCTTTATCTCTTTACTTTTCCATGAGTTCGCTTAGAAGTTATAGCTTATAGCAGTTTGCTTCTAGTAAGCCTTAGCATCAAGCAGTAAGGTTCAGTCACTCACTTCTTCCTTTGCTTGCGTAAGTTGCTTCTTACTTTCCGTAGCGTAGGTTACTGTACTCTGAGTTCATAGTTACTTCAGGTATCCATCCTCTGAGTTCGTTGATATATACTGCATCTGACTTGGTAAACAAACTTGGTAAACAAGAAGGAGTTTAGAGACTTTGACTAAAAAACAAGGAGTAAAAAACAAGTCTTAGTTCGGGATTTCATGAATCCATCTATTTAGGTACGATATCGTTGATATATCCTACAACTATGAGTTCAGTTTCTCCTGTACTTGCCTTGGATTCCGTAGCGATTTCTCCAATCCTTGCAAAGCGTATGAGTTTGCCAGGTATTCCACAGACCATAGATGGAATCCTTAGTTACAATAGTTGTTAGCATCCGAGACTAAGAGTAAAGTAAGAATTGTTTTTGCTGGATTTACCTTTGGCTAGTATTCATGAGCGGATTCCCAATTCTACCAATGGATGGAGTCTTGTCTACCCTATTTGTCTGCGAACCTTGTTTTTTATCCGCTATTTATGCTCTTTCAGCTTGGTAAAAGTAAGACATAAGCGAGTAACTCTCTCTAGTAATTGTATCTATTCCTTTGCTTTGCGAAAGTACTTTTAAAAAGGAAATTCCTCAGTTTTCTTTAAGAATGTTTTCCTTGGATTCTGCTCTATCTCTTTTTCCAAATGCGTCTATGCGATAACCTGTAAACTAGCTATCCGAAGTGAGGAAGAGAAAGTGGGTTCATCTAGGAGTCCTTAGTGAAATCAGATTCATAACTAACCCTCTGGATTTCTTTCCTTATAAGTGGCAGTTTTCTGAGCTGGTAAGGAACAGTGAGTGGTTTATCCTAGATTTGCCTTCGATTCCGTAGCTTACAATCCTTGCAAGTAGTTTGCCAGGTACAGATCAGTTGTCCCTTGGTTGGATATACAAAGACGAATTGTTTTCTTTCTCTTCTTTCTCATAGTAAGGTAAGGTAAGTAGATAGCCTTTCAATTTGATTCCTAACAACTAACTGGATTCTCCCACGCTCCAATTGACTTTACGGAATGGAACGGATGGTTGAGCCCTACCTAGCTTTCTGCCTCTTGTTTCTCTCCCCGATCTGAATAGGTATTAGCCAGGTATTCCCCAGTTGTTTATCCTAGATCCTGCATTTGCCTTGGATTCTATCTTTCCTTGTAAACAGGTAACCGATTCCTAATATTGAAAACTGAGCTACTGCTTTTTCTAGTTTCCACCTTCTTTTCTTTTCTTTGGCTGCTAAAGCTGATTCCTAACTAATTGGATTTGTACAACTGGATTAGTAGTATCTTCTACTTGGGTTGGTACCTTACTTGGTTTCGGATTCCAGTAGATATCCCTTCAAGCGGATTACTAACTAACTGGACTCTCCCACTTCTTTGTTTTGAAGAGAAAGGGGCTCCTTAGCCCGATTGTGTGTTCTTTGACCCTTTCCTCATCAAATTGTCCATGAACGCGGTGTACAACCGTAGAGAATAGGTTCGGGTTCTCCCTCTGCCCATTAATCCATATCGTTATTGTTCGGGCGATGTGGTCAAAGAGAACCGAGTTGACGCATTCGAGCCAATCCGACGACGTTACGCCTAGTGGCATGATCAGGCTTCAAACCAATAATACATGTCCAACTGCCTTTCCCGTTTGCGAGTTTCACATGTCGAGCCTCAATATGAATCTTCTATACTCCCAGTTTGTGTGCTGTGAGTTAATCAATAAATGATGCCCAACTAGGATTGATGAGATCGTCAAGGAACATAGTAGCTCTTTCCCGATTGGCTAGAGGAATGAAATAGCTCGGCTGCTAACAATAGGAATTCATCTTGCCTGTGATTCACATCGTCTTTGAACGATTGCCCCTTCCCTTTTATTAGTAAGGTCACCTATGTATGATCTTCTTTCTTCAAGCTCAGGGTTGGGTTCCTATGTATGTGGCTCCTCCGTGCTTTCTGTACCCAAGATATCGGGAGCTTCATCATCCCCCATTTCTCCAATTATGCTTTTTCCGATAGCTTTTGAAAAAGGAAGGGAGTAGCGACTAATAGGCGCGCTTTAGCTCTCATCAAGAGGGAGCGCAGCTATCTACGGAGTAGCGAGAGTGAAACGCTAAGGAACATCGTAATTCTAATGTTCGTGGGTTAGAGTGCGGGTTAGAAAGTAGGAGCTGGACGAGGAGCAATTTCTTCACTCGGGGCCGACAAAGGTAAAGTGCACAGGTATTCCCGCTGGGCGAGGAGCTCCCTTTTTGCTTTGTAGCCTTATTGGGCTATGGGCGAAGATAGATGAAGAAAAGCGGATCGGAGTTGATATTAGTGGATAAGAAAGTCACCCTTAAAATAGAAAAGACCCATAGACAAAGAAAGCAGCCCTTTTTATTCAGAGGAAGTGAAATAGGGCATAGAGACAAACTAGACAAAGCAGCCACACAACAAAGCACTCAAATCTAGTAACTTGTATTGATAATAGGCTTCGAGTGGTTTGACTCCTGTAACGCATACAACTAGTAGATCCAACTCATACTCCTTAACACTCTGTATGTTCTCGTGGCTTCCCATTAAAAAGAATAAGGACTCCCCACCTTTTAATGATAAGGCGTGGCTTCGCTCCTAGCAAGAAGGCAGACTGATCTCTCTTTTTAGTTCTCAATAGGCTACTTCAATAGGCGACTCAGTATAAGTACCTTCGGTCTTCACGACTACGTACCTATCCCCGCTTTCGCCCCTTCTGAACCTGCAGTCTTTTTCTCAATTCCATCCCGACATGCTTCTTATGCTTAATACATGCCCATTGAAGTTCTATTTACTAATCGAAGGGCGGTAGCGATGAGGAAGAATGGCTCAAGACAGTGCTTATGGCTTCCCTACCGGATAGAACTCGCTGTCTTAACTACCTTTCCTAGTATTCATTGATTACCGAAATTGAACTAAAGGGACTCCCTTCTTGTAACTTGGTACGTTGGCTATCGCTACTGTCACCTTGACAGCTTCTGTGTCTTCCTAAGAGGATAGTGTCGTCATGATATCTTCACATGGCGAGAAGGCTCTTCAAGACCTAGTCTTCTTGGGTCTTGGAGCAGCAACTTTATTTAACTGGATTCAGTAGGCTTACAAGAAAGAGTTGCCCTCTAATACGGAGACTTATCCCAAACCTCCCGCTGAGATATCAATAACCTATTAGCAGTTGCTCGACTGGGTACCTTTGTTGGACTGGCTTCGCTCTATCTGCTCTTCGTTCGATACTTGAAGACATCTTCCTTCCCTTTTATTAGTAAGGTCGAGCTATGCTCGTCTCCGTTTGAGTAAGAGGCAACCTCAAGCTAACACTCGAGCCATCTACACCTCTTCATTTATTAAAGTAAAGGCGAGCTAGAAATCTCCTCCGTAAGAGTAACTTGGTGCCTCGCTTTGAGAAAGAGTTTCCTTTTCAGTTTCTAGCAAGGCAAATGGAGAATACTAATACTCCAGCACTCCCGACTATGTTAGCCAGCCCGGTAATTAAAAGGCTTTTCCTTAGAATCCATCCCATCTCAAGCTAGGCTAGGAATACCTATATCAAGCAAGGTAGGAATAGTACTTTCTTCAATCGATGGAAACCCAGGGTTTGACTCTTCCGAGGCGCTTAACTCACTGGATGGAGCTAACTTAACAACAAGCATAGGATCTACACCTTCCCTCAGCCCATTAAACATAATAAACGCTTCGAGCTTAGTTAGGACGGTTCTCACCTAGTGTAAGTGTAGTTAGAGATCTTAGGACCTCAACAAGGCCAGCTGGGGTCCCTCGTCTTTGTTTGATCGGCAATTACCGCCAATAAAGAGGGTTCCCCAAGTACTCGACTTAAAAGGAGAGGGTGGAACAAATCCATAAGAGGGTTCAGTTGAAGCTATTCTAAGTTCTTGTGCCCCATGAAGAGGAGAAGTAGACTAACTAGCCAAAGAAGCATGAGCCTGTAAGCTAACAGTTGCTGCCTTGTAGCCTAAGATTGAGTGAGGCGATTCCCTAACTTCAGACATAGAAACCTAAACATGGTTTTAGTGGGAAAATGCACACAGAAAAGAGGACCATACAGTTGTCTTCGACAGTAGGTGCGTTTAGCCCTTGCATTAGACTACTTTCATCTCGGCTCTTTGCAGCTAGTCAACTGCTTTCCCTTCGGTTTTAAGCTAAAGGTTGCATTTCTTATTCAACTGAAACTGGGCGTGAGTTAAGAGGTCAGACCAAAGTCTCCCAGGTAGACCCGACTACTCATGGGTATAAAAGCATAGCTAGCATACTCAATCTCCGCGGAAAGGACCGCAGGAGACAAATAAGCATCAGGAAGGAGTGCGATAGCGATAGCAAGGATGGAAGCAAGCACTGGTAACCTTTACCCCGACTTGGGGGAACTGAAGCTAAGGTAAGGCAGGACTAAGATAGCGGAGGATGCAGCGGAGACGAGTGGGCTCATTGCGGCAATCCCGAGGTTCTGTATATCACGCCTTTCTAATTAGTTGGAAAGGAGAGTAATGAGCAAGCGCTCAAACACAAGAAGGTAGAAGTGCCGAGGCTCGATGTAATTGAGCTCGACCATAGGTAAAAAGGAAAGAAGTGACTCTTTCGAAGACCAACGGGAGAGGTCTAAAGGGACTGGACCTTAGGTTTATCTTACTCTACTGCTAAGGAGAGGTACCCAGTGATCGACAGCTAAGTTGTTATTTCTCTCTTCTTGAAAGGTTACTTATATCTTGTGGAGCTTAGGTTAGTTAGTTCTATCTCTTTAGAAGAGCAGAGGGCTAAACGCGCCTTTTCCAATTCAATCTATAGCTGACTTTCTTTCCGGTGTGCATTTTCTTGCTCGTAGAAAGAAGAACATTAGGAGCAAACTAGAAATAGGATCATTAGCTGCAAACCTGACTTTCCCCGAAGATGGCACCCATAATATAATAAGGACCCTATCAGAAGGTCTCCCTTTAGCGACCTATTAATTGAATTCCTCTATTCATGAGGTCCTTTATCCGATTGGAGCCTATAATCTGACATGGGACAAAGCAAAGTCCTTGAGTAGTTCATCGTCTGAGACATCGTCTGGTGCCTGTTATCCTGTGTACGAATACCATACGAAAGCAGTAAACCCAGCGGAATCTGCTCTAACTAGAATTAGCGATGGTGCTCAACTCCCTCTTTGAGTAAGATACCTGGATACCATATAGTATGAATCACCTTTTCTACATCGAAAGAGGGAAGGAATCTCTCTACTGCTGGGAAGAGGAACCTAGTGCTCGACCGAAAGGTTATTTTTCTTTTGTTAAAAGAAAGGTTTTTATATCTTGTAAGAGGAGCGGAGTCACTCGAAGAGGTCCGTTATTAGGAGAACATAGTGAAGAGGTCTGACAAGCCTGCCTAAGCTCAGAGGTCTGAAAGAAGAGGGTTAGGTTCAAAGGATACCGCGGCTAGTATATAGGATAGTGGCTAGAACAAGTAGGTCTTCCAGTCGAGAACCCGTTCCAACAATAGACAATAGGGAGTTATCCCGCCTCATCAGTACTAAGAGCTTAGTGAGGTCCTATCAACGCAAGAATAGGTCGATGTAGAGGCGTCGGCTCTTTCGTAACCGATTCCCTATAAGACAAGTTTCCATGCCCCTCGGATGTTAAAGGAGGTCCGTGTCTGTGAGTCTCTTTACAAAGTAAAGGGGTGAGGTCTGTAAGGCTCTTAGTATAGTAGTCAATAGGAAAGACTCGTATTTGCTTGACTCCGCTTTTCTTACAGGTTTTGCTACCAACAAAAGGGGATATTCTCTCTAGCTGGAGTTCCGGACATGTGCGCTTTGACCTGTGACCCTATCTATTAAAGTGCTGTGACGCTTGACCTGTGCTTTTCCCGGACAGTACCGGACAGGCTTTCCTTGCTGAGGTCCGCTATACCAGTGCTTTTCTATTGTTTGCGTTTTCCCGGGTTTTTTCCTTACTTTGCTATTTCCCTAGGTAGCGTCCTAAAGATTTGAAAAGTTGAGAGCTAGACATTAAAAAGAGTGGGAAAACCTTACTTTTCCATTTCCCTAAGGAGCGACATCTCCATTTTAGAACTTGAGAGCTAGACATTAAAAAGAGGGGAAAACCTTACTTTTCCATTTTCGCATAGTCGCGGCTAAAAATTGGAGAAGTTGAGAGCTAGCCGGTAGCAAAACCTAGCAAATTGAGATTTTCCTAGGGGAGCTGCATCTCCAAAAGACTTTTTCGCTACTCACCTATAGTCAAAAGTTAGCATTTTGATCGTATTTTTGATTCCGATCCGCTAATAAAAGAAGGAGCAAATCTGAAAGTAAGGTTTGACACCTATATGAGTAGCCACCTTTTTTGCTTCCTTCATTCTTAACCCCTTCATTAGCAAGTTAGGCAAGTTAGAACTAAGTCAGAGCAAGAAGGTATCAGCTCAAAGGAAGACGCTTGACCCGGGCGCATATCAACCAATCTAGCCATTCTATCCGTGGGGGAATGAACATGAGGCTAGACCCCACACTTTCTAGCGCAGAATATTTACATATGAGAGAAGTACTCGGCAAAGTATAAATGGTTAGGGGGATCCCGGCACCATTTATACTTTCTTCTTCCGTTTTCTAGCAGCAGCTCAAACAATCCATATAGGTGGAAAGCTTCCAGCTTCAATAGTTCCCTGCTGAACCAACTAGTGCTATGATGGGGTATTTCAGTCCGTCCCTACTAAAGCGGCTTAGGCGTCTTCTTTGTTGGCCTTCCGCACTTTTACAGTTCTAAACCTAGCACCAGAGTTTAGTAACGAAAGGATTTCTTTTTTTGTGTAGTTATTCTATTTGTTAGGTAGAAGTATTTCTTTTTCGTATGGATAGGGTATAGTAAGGAATGGGTTTCTCTTGTGGAGCTGTATTCTTGAGGATATTTCCCTAGGTAGAGGAGAAGAGCTTTTTCTAACCTAAAGAGGTATAGTTATTTCTTTCCTATGGATTTATAGATGAGTAAGAGGTAAGAATAGTTTTCCCTCTTATTTTCTTACTTAATAGGGTGTATTTATTCTCTTTGTTAGGGGTAGCTATTTTGTTTGCTGAAGAGACAGATAGGTGTAGGTGTTCTATTTCCTTTGTGGTTATAGAGCGGATAGTCTATTCCGTAGGTATTCTATTTGCTAGGGAGAAGAGGACAGAAGAGATAGTACGATACGAGTTGTTCTGTTGCTCGGTTTTTGAAGGTAAGGATATTCTAGGAGATTAGGTAATTTCCATTAGTAGCCTATTTGGTAGGTATAAGTATTTGCTTTTCCTGAGTAGAGTCAGTATGTTTAGTTTATTGGTTAGGCTATTGAGCTAGTAATTTCTAGAGAGCTAGGTAGGGAAAGCTAGTAACTTCCAGCTATTGTTGAGATAGGTAAGCTATTTACTCCCTTGGTTGGATAGCTAATGTAGCTAGGGGCTTCCGCAGATGCTTCAAGGGGTAGCTAATCTGGTTAGGTTGTTCCCTTCGTTGGTTAGCTAATCCACCTTTGTCTAAGAGAGGGTGCTCCCTTTTATTTGTTAGTATTTTTGTTTGGTTCTATCGAGATATGTATTTTATAGGTATGCCAGCTATGTATTCGTTAGGGATATAGCTATCGAGCTATGTATTCGTTAGGGATATAGCTATTTATTTCCCCTTTTTTTTGATAGGGTATCGGGGGTTTAGGGGGTATACCTCTAGTGGAGCAGGAACTCATAGTAACATTGCTATAGAATAGGGATTTCCTTCTATTTACTAAATGCTTGTGCCATTATCCGATTAAAGGGAGGGACTTTATTAATCGTATAGAGAGATATTGACTTATCTTCATTTCATTCCGGCTATATTTGCCTGAAGTTCCCTCTTCTCCCAACAATAATAATGGGCCATGTTGAGTTCTCTTGGGTTCTTTCTGGATTCTAAGTCGAAGGATAGAACAAGGCGAGAGGGAGAGGTTGGAGTCAAAATGAAGTAGTATCCTTGGCGAAAGTGCAGGCGCTATTAGCATGACTCACCGGATAAGAAAGCATAAGGAAGGTGTTTGGGCTATATATAGTTGGTAGAAGCACTAGGATCGGAAGGCAAGAGGAGCGGATGAAAGGAGAAGGATAGAATCTTGCCCCGAATTCCTAAAGGTAATAGGGACAGAGTTTAGACTCAGGGTGATAGGCTTCCTAGAACAAGGTTTCAGCTCAATCAAAAGAAAAAGAGTTCCTAACTGAGAGGTCTAAGGATGTGACCTTAGTTGATGGAGTGTTCTACCAAGAAAATGAAACCCATACTATATAGGGGAACCCTTTCTCAGAAATCCATCCCTCGTATAAACGAAAGAGACTTAGAATTATGAAACTGAAACAAAGGTATGTAAAGGGCTTAGAAGACCTCTACTTTCCTCTGCTTCCAGTGCTTTTGTCATTTTCGAAACAGAAAAAAGAACCTGCATACGCCAATTGGAACAGGCAGAACTGGTACAGTTGCTGGGGAAATCCATCGGTAAGGAATATCTCAACATAGAGAGAGGGCCCTACTCTTCTTCAAGCCTTCCCTAAGCCTGGGTGGGGCATTCGCTGAATTAGCCCTGGGCGTTACGTTAAGCTTCAGTACCTGCTTTCCACAATGGAATTGAATCAAACCTTCATAGCAGATGCATGTTGAGACATTAGATAGACTCCGGTGATAGACTCAGAGAGTCGGCTAGGTAGTGACTGGTTTCGCAGACTATGCGTATACTCTTTCAGTGGATGTTCCGGGGAAGGAGTTATCTATCTATGTAATGACTTGCTTTCTGGACCAATGCACTTGGTTAGGGGATGTGTGACTCAACAAGACAAGAGGTCTTACAGTATTGAGTGAGTAGATGATGTTCAGGATGATGACGTGATTCAACAAGGTATTCATATGCGAGCCTATATTTAGTTGGTGAATGGAAAGGAAAGGCAAACGAAAGTGCAACTAGTGTAGCTGACAATCCATGCAAAAATGACTTAGAGAACAGAATGGGAGGGATAGCACCTTTTATTAGTAAGAGAAATGAGTTGAGAGCCAGTTCATTAGTACTTGGGAAGAGATACTATCGACAAGGATGCAACTATAGTAGCTGTATTGTTGCAAGTGCTAACGAGGGTAAAACGCAAGCACACCTACTAAGTAAGGAATGGGCATCATTCTCTTAGTGGCATTCACCCTTAACCTTGAAAAAAAAACGGGAGAGTTGGGAATGTTAGAGCCAAACTAGTAGTGAGTTGGGATCACCTCGCATGTGATCTATGGCACTAGTATGACGAATCCAAGATATGGTCAAGGGGGCAGATAAAGGCAGCTCAACTGAGGTACTTTAACCCTATCACTTACACCCAACAAGTCCCAACAACTTGAAAGAGGTGCTCTACCTAACGGAGCTATAGCTCTTTTGCGATACATATTTGATCCTATTGTGTAAATAATTGCTTGTCAAGATGCATATTACCCGATCCGAGATCCCGTTGATTGGTATTGCGTATAAATAATATTGTATTTAGAATCCATCG
>JAYMSW010000184.1:0-28126 GCA_036897725.1 Erodium texanum
CGAGGATGGATCTGGTGATTGTGTCTGGGTCAAACTGGTCAGAGACGCAGGTCCATGCTCTAACAGGGAAAGACTCCTCAACGGAGGGGTCGTTGTAAATGAGTTTAGCCAGAGTGGTCTTGCCGAGACCGCCCATGCCAATGATAGGAAGAACCCCCACCCCGACTTGATCTCTTCCTTTGAGCAACAGTTGAATAACAGCCTCTTTATCTTTTTCCCTTCCGAAGATAGCAGATTCATTGACCAGACAAGTAGTGCTCCGATCATAGGAATAGCCTACACTCCCGCCGGATCCGGAGGGAGTGTCACTGAGGCGCAGCAAGTCTTGTCGGGTCACAATCTCTTGGAACCTATCAGTGATGGCTTTGATCTCGGCCTCCATCCTAGAATCGGCCAATGGATTCCAAGCGCCAAACCATTCACCTACCGTGCTGGCTTCTCCTTGAACGGACGACCTATTGCTCTTGGCGAGACGATCGTACTCGAATTCATCAAGAAGGTCGTCGACGTCATAAGCCAAGTCCCTGAGGCTTTGTAGCCACAGGTTGACAGGAGTGTTGTCACGGATCGCCTTATGCTCTGCATCGGCAAGAACGGCATGGATCTTGAGCAACATGTTGCTCCATTTCTTGAGCTGGGGTTCGATGCCTTCTCTGCGCGCAAAGCTGATTACATCGCCAGAAGCCAACCTCTCGAACAGAACCGTCATCAGAGGCTCCAGGAACAACTCCATAATGACCATAGCCTCCAACGCTTGATTCACACAAAAATCTCAATCTCAGGAAGAAGATACAGTATGCTCTCAGACTACGATATGGACAGTGAGATTAGTGTGGAAACAATTATCGGTTGATTAAAGGGGTAAGAAAATAAAAAAGATAAAAGGTGGGTTGATTGACATAAAGAAGAAGAAAAATTTCATAAAATTATCGTGAACTATAACTCATTTTCACAGAACATCTTTAATGTATCGACCTGTTCACATGACTACAATAAATTTTTTATAAAATTCAAAATCCCTAACGGTGTTAGATTTAACGGAAAAAATCAGAATTTTGGTCATGTGCAAGGCACATGACCTGATATTTTTCTAAAATGACAAGAGTATCCTCGGTCAACTCTAGTCAACTAAAAATAAAGCAAATATATAATCTTGAATAAAAAAATAAAGAAAATAAGAAAAGATTGCTTCGACTTCTTTCGACAGCAGCTCCGACTATTCCCGACCTCGGCTTGAGTTCTCCGGCATGTGGTCACCGGAGCTGGAAAAAGCTCTGCGGCCGGTGAACTTAACGACAACAGGATGAGAAGTCCTAAGGACAGACGTCGGCAAGTAGCAGCCATGGATCTCCAAACATTGAATTACAATGATATCAAAACTAAATTGTGATGCTAAGAAGAAAGAGAGAGAATCGTTGTTTGTTCATCTCGAATTGGAAAAAGAAGAAGGCAAGAGATGGAATTGTTGGAGGGATCGAGTGAGTCTTTTCGCCGAAGTTGCAGCAGCTTGTGTGTGGTGAAACTCAAATCTACTCCGCGTCGTCAGCAGATCTGAACCAAACGACGCTTCCGAATCTTCAATCTAGTTTCTAGAGGCGCATGCGAAGAACTTGAGCTCTCATCTTCGTCTGGTACAGCGCTGGACCGATCTGTATCTTCGTCTTGGCCCGATCTACTGCTCAACATCTCAGAGATGGACGACCCAAACCTTGATTTTGGGCATCTCAGAGGACCATGATGGACGAATAGACATCTCAAATTCATAGGTGGTCGCCGGCGAAATCAATCTCCAATTGGGAACGAAGAACGAATTGGGGAAGATGATGATGTCATATGATGTCATCACTCTTATTTATTTATTTTTATTTCATCTTTTATATTTTAAATGTAAAAATACTTATAAAAATTGTTATAATTAAAATTTTCAGTAAAAAAAATAAGATAAATATTTTAGAAAATTAATTTCAATTTTTAGAATTTTATATTTTATTTTTTTTGTCAAAATATATTTGATTTGTAATTTTTATGAATTTTTAACTCATTTTTATTTATAAATTATCATTTTTACTGTGTAAGGGTAGTTTTGACATTTCACAGCAAAATTAACAGAGTTATACCGGATAAACCTTAAAAAAAGTTCACCATACTCATGTGAACGGATCAATAGTTTAAAGTGGTTCTGTGAATACGGGTCATAGTTCACGATAGTTTAAAGGAGAACAGAGCCAAGATAACACCAAATCCATCATTGATTTGTGAATCTTTTCGATATAGTGCATTACTTTCTATCATGTAGTTGTTGAAGATTGAAACGATTTTATTTTTTTCTTGAAAAACAAGAACTAATTCACTTTAAAATACATAATGGTAAGTTTGGTAACATATATATAATTATTCAAGAGAATATGTTGGCAGTGGAGAATAGCGTGGAAAGAGGATGAGTTGATTAGAGGAGGAAGAAAAAGAGGTAAAGATTGGTTGGTGGCTATGAAGCACTAAAGAAAAGAGAGGTAAAGGTTGGTTGATTTTTCTATAAATTATATATTAATTATGAAAATATATTTTTTTGAACCATAGATCGTACAAGATATGATAATAACATCTAACATTACAAACTCTAATGCTTTGAATGAGCATAGTTCGTAACATATTCTTGTTATATTGTTTGTGAGAGGGTTTAAACCATGGTTGTTCAAGAGTAAAACATAATAATTTAACCGCGTAGACTAAATCACTTATATGTATAAAAGCTCTTTATTATTTATTTATCTATTTTAGTATACTGGTCTATTATCATTCATTAAAATATCATCAAAATTTCAAAGTTGTGTCATCAATCAAATTTTGTGTAAATTAGTGCTAGCGATTTGAATAAAAAAAATTGATTAGTGACATAATTTTAAAAAATTGATTGGTGACATGTTAGCAGTAACGAAGCTAGATTTTTTCAATAAGAGGGACACTAATAATTTTTTCTCCGTAATATATAGAAAATTATAAAAATAATGCGAAGTAATATTAAAAATATTAACATTAGATAAAAAAAATAACGAATAACTACTTATTACAAATCGTGACGTCGAGATTCATATTTTAAAACTGTTGTAAAACATGTTCATTGTCAATCCAAAAAAAGTCTCGATGTATACGATCATACTACCATTAATTTATTTATCTCCCATTCAAATTTTCAACTATGTTTTGATGGTATTCATAGTAGAAAATATTTTCTCCACAACTGTCGGTAATGTCAAGATTTCAATCGGATCAAAAATAAGTACTCGAGCTCAAATTCGTTTCATATCGGTTCATTTAGATTTTCTAGTCCATAAATGTTTGATAAAAATGAAAAATTATTTTAATTTTATTAAATATATTATATATCTAATTTAATGTTTTAAACGAGAAATTATCTTTTCGGATGTTTGATGGTGCACCAGTATATTAAAATGGATTAATAAACAATAAAGAGATTTAATATATGTAATTAATTTAGCATAGGTGATTAATTTATTATGTTTAATCTTGAACCACCATAGTTCAAATCCTCTTTATGACAAACAATATCATATTTTTTGGAAAGAAAAAAAAAGGTTTAAATTAAAGGTAGAAAAAAGGTATTTTTGCCCTAAATTTTTTGAAAGGTATGAATTCTAAATTTCAAAACATAAAAGCATATAAATCAAATTTACTACACTTTGGAGCATAGAATATCAAATTTCTCATTACTATCTACAGAAGGGCTAGATCGTGGTGGCCAAAAGAAATAAATTTCTTAACCATTGAACTAATTCTGATGACAATCACTTTCGATTTTGGTTTTTTGAAACGAAAGCTAATTTGCAGTTCAATTGCAAATGGGGATGAAGATTAGGGTCTAATTAAGACCGTTCTGATGTATCTAACATGTCAAAGAAATAAAAAGGAAAGGAATGTCCTAAGCAAAAAGGGGTTGACGCACGAAGAAGAAAAGGAAGGCTCAGTGGATTATATGTATAAACCCTCATATATAGCCTAATCAATCTAATATTAATTAATTAGGATACGAACCCTAAAACCCATTACCTATAGTGATGACGAAGAGAAGTCGTCTCGGGATTGAGAAGAGTAAGAGGAAAACAAAGAAAGCCGACAGATAATTACTAGTCAAAACCCCTCTTTCGTTGACTTGGACGACATTGTTGATATATTCTCTCTTTTCTTCCATGAACATAGAGAATTTCTCATCACTAATGATGCTCGTCAGGTACGTACAAAATTTACATTATTTGCATGAATGTAATCAACAATATTATTAATGAACCGCATATTCTTACGTTTGTTACAACATATTTTTAAATTAGGTTTAGAACCTATGGTCCAACTTATACTACGATGTACTATATCATGATCAGGTTAGGGTTGACGATCTTCGAGGAAAGATGATCCTCGTATACATGTTATCGATGAAGAAGTTGGACGGACTTAACGTGGAAACATTCCACCTCATCGAAACCTACCACGAGCTCTACCCTAAAGGTGGTTTCGAGGTCGTCTTCGTGCTGGCAAAGCGAGTTGACGGCGCCGGAGAACGCTTCGATACCTTGTTTTCCAAGATGCCGTGGCCGGCCGTACCTTTCTCCGATCAAGTAGCTTGCAACCGCATCCAACAAGTGTTTCGTCCTCCTTCTACTCCTATGGCCAATTCTTGGGTCGTCGTGGATCGGAGAGGCAAGGTTAAGCTCCTAAGCTACCGATTTAACCCTGGTCTTTACCATTCTTATGGAGGACCGTTAAACTTTATTGAGTATTTCAATTATTATGGAGGACCGGACATTCCTCTTAGTGATCGGAAGTTGTGGAGGTTGGTGGTTGGTGAAGAAGAGATTGTCAAAGGGAAAATTGAGTTGAAGGAAATTTTGGCGTCTCCTTGTCGTGACTTTTTGCTCGCAAAAGACGGAAATAAGGTATTTGTCGATTTAATACTGTCCGTCTAGGTCAATTCTAAGCTTCTTTTTTTAATTGTATTTGTTATTAACCACTGTATGTATTGGCTAACTAAGTTAGTCATAGACAATTTATCGTATTTGTTACTGCTCATGAGATATGTCTTGATTTATTAAGTCAGTCCTTAATTACTCATAAGGTATGTCTTGATTTAGTATGCTAGTCCTATATTGTTTATCATATTTGTTATACATTACGGACGTATCTCTCGTTCATAAAGAATGTCTTGACTTGGTAGGTCAATCCTACATTGTTTATCATATTTGTTACACATTACAGGTTTACTCATAAGGAATGTCTTGACTTGGTAGATCAATCCTAGATTGTTTATCATATTTGTTATTTAAACGGTATGTCTTAGCCTATTAGGTCAGTCATAGACTATTTATCGTATTTGTGATTGATGACTGGTTTATTCATAAGGTATGTATTGGTCAACTAAGTTAGTGATAGATTGTTTATTGTATCTGTTACTCATACGATATGTCTTGATTTACTAGGTCAGTCTTGAGTTACTCGAAGGTATGTCTTGACTTAGTAGGTCAGTCTTAAGCTGTTTATCATATTTGTTATACATTACGGACGTATCTCCTGCTCATAAGGAATGTCTTGACTTGGTAGATCAATCCTAGGCTGTTTATCATATTTGTTACTAAATCAGTATGTCTTAGCCTACTAGGTCAGTCATAGACTGTTTATCGTATTTGTTACTCATTGTAGTTTGATATATTTTGACCAATTACGTCAATCCTAAACTGTTTATCGTATTTGTTACTCAAAGGATATGTCTTCACCTACTAAGTCAGTCATGAACCGTATATCTCATATTTATTACTCATTATAGTTTACTCACAAGATATGTTTTGACAAAACTAAGTCAGATCTAGACTGTTTATTGTATTTGTTACTCATAATATGTCTTGTCTTATGAGTTAGTTGTGGACTTCTCATCATATTTGTTAATCATTACATGTCTATGCTCAAATTTCAGGTACCCATATCATCCTTGAAAGATAAGGTGGTAGGCTTATATTTCTGCGATAACCTACCAAACCCTCGTCGCATGGAAGCGATTAAGACAGTGTACCAACAAGCTCTAGACCTAGGTCACGATTTCGAGATCGTTCAGATCAACTTTCATTTTCCCAATAAATGCAAGAACCATCTTTACATCGAAGACGTACCACCGGAGCCACGTTGCAAGAACATCCCTTGGCTGACATTACCCTACAAGGACCCCACTTGTAGGAGACTACGTCGTATTTCCCGAATCCACAAGTACTTAGACTGGCGCGGAGATTGTCTCTTCATCATAAACCCACACGAGCCCAACATCACCGGAGCTTTCTTGGAACGTTACGGAGCCGATGTGGTCCAACACTTCGGGATCGAAGCTTACCCTTTTACGCGGGCCAAGGTCGCCGAGCTCGAGATCCCGACAAGAACACAAGAATTGAAGCTCCAACGACTCTTGACCTCGACCGGGCCTCCGTTGATTAAACATTGTGGACGAAGATGTGATCAAGTACCAGTCTCGCAACTCTGGGGAAAGTGCGTGTTGATCGTGTTCGAGCACCACTCGGTTCACAGATCTTCCGAGACCGTGGCCACTTTGAAATCGAAGTATCTAGAACAACAAGGATCGGATGATAAGTTTGAGGTAGTTTTTGTCTCGACCGACACTAAAGCGTCTACGTTCGACAAGTGTACGAGGAAGATGCCGTGGCTGGTGTATCCGTATAGGTTGGAGTTTGCATACACGTGCAGGGAAAAGATTTTGGGTTCGTACGGCGAATTAAGCAAATACGATAGTGGTATTGCGGCTTTTGACGTGGACGGCGAATTTGTAGCGCAGCAAAACGGCTCCGTTTCGATGGATGATGTTTGGGGGGTTGAAGAATTTCCGTTCTTTTTTTGTCGTGAGGTGGAGTTGCAGGCTTTGTATGATGCAGCCAATGAATTTTATATAGATCATTTTTGTGCCGACATAGAAAATAACGGTATAGATAATTACGAGAGTGATTAAATACTATCTATACAAAACGGGATCTTGGAGAGTTAAAAGCTAATCGCCATTATCACTCATAAGCGTGTAAGCTCGGGGTTTGGGTAAATGTATGCCCATTTGCTATGCATTTATGGGTATAGCTAAGAGCCACGTATATTATATTGATGTAAAGCATGTAAATGTTTTCTTATATATAAAAGAAGCTTATGGAACCCGTGAAATAGGTGCAGAGGAAAATTTAGAGGAGTACATGGTATTCATGGGAATATCCTGAATCGAGAAAGTACTATAATGTCGTAGAATTTTTATTTACTTTTGATTTGATATCTTACATGCCTAAATCGGAGTTTGTATGAAAAAAGTTATGGTCATTTGAAAATCTGTTGCGTGTTTGACCCATTTTTATTTCAAAACACTCTTTTTTTTAGCTTAAAGCTTCCATGAAACTTTCCAACAACTTAATCTGCAACTCACTATAGAATATGTTTGATATTCTAATATATTTACCAATTATTAAGAAAATACCCTGAATTAAATCCTTGGCTCCGCCTTTGATTAGGTGATAACTTATAATGAAAATCGGCTATATATTTACACGAGTATTTGAACCAGGTTATCATGCGAATGCTAACGGAAAGACTTGATAGATAATACACCTTATACACTTTATCATAAGTCTTGTACAAACAACCAACTTCATCAAAAACAGTTTCTTCCAAGAGAATTCATCAAAGAAAAACTTCAAACTTGAGACTACTCTCCCTTTTGCCTAAAAGCTGTCAAGGCTTACAGAAGGAGGGATGATAGCAACATCTTCACTCGGAATCATCAGACCTGAGTTGTTCGTCTTCAGAGGATTCATAAGAGCTGAGTTCTTCTTCAGAGAGATCTTGCTCGTCTATCTCGACACGGGATGTGGGATATGATGGGCCAATAATCTCCTCCATCCTTTCTGCAACGTTCTTCCATAATAGGACAGTCACGGATTTGGAGGCATTCAAGTGTGGAAGACAGACCTTTTGATGGCAAGGACCGGAGCTTAGGACAATTCCATATCTCCAACTTCTTGAGCGATTCGAGGTATTGGAGTCCATTTGAAAGGGATTTCAAGTTCTTAAAATTACCTATCTCGAGATGGGTGATAGAGCCGGGCAAGAAGCACTTGCCATGATAATACGCCGGAAAGGAAATCACATTATCTAAACCATCTCCATTGATGTCAAGGTATTGGAGAGAGGTGAGTCTGTCTAGTCCCCACTTGCACATGTCCTTCTTATCATCAAAGAGTGTTTCTCCGATACAAAGTGTAAGTTCCTTGAGGTTGATCGGCAAACCTAAACCTCCTTGTAGAATGTTGGACCACCTTAGAGCCGGACAATTCTCAATGCAGAGATTAGTAAGACTAGTGAGGCCGTTCATCTGATTTGGGAGAGACCTTAAATTCTCACAATTAGATATTGCAATGCTTTTGAGGTTGGGAATGCCATATTGCGCTAGAGACTCTGGCAACTTTGTAAGTTTTGTACACTTACTGATACTGATTTGTTCAAGTGACGACCCTGGCAATGTCTCTGGAATTGCTACTAACTCAGGACAGTCTTCTATAGTGAGTTTCTTGAGAGAGGCGGGTAGCTTGCAATCTATTGGAAAGCATGTCAGATATGAACATTCAGAGATGTCAATTTCCTCAAGTGACAATGGAATGTTATCATCTTGCATCAGCATTCCTTCCGTTAGTTCCTTCAGATTCCGACACAGTTTCATAGACAACGATTTCAGTGAGGAAGGCAACTTCTTACCTCTTGCTGGAAAACACCTCGGAGATGGGGATGCCCAAATTCTCAATCTTTCAATGCCGTGCACCATTATTTCCTCTGGCAGCTTATTCTTGTTACAAATTGACAAGCTTTTCACCCTCCAACAGACTAAATCACTACTCTTGCCTTCTTCCACAACAGGAAAAGAATCAAGAGCATTACAGCTACGTATATCCAAATCCTCAGGGAAACAATCAACATGCATCGAGGCAATGTCTTCAGGGCCTCACAGTCACCCAGCTCTAGCCTCTTCAGTGTGGATGGCAAACTTACTTCTCCAAATGACACTAGTCTCTCACACTCCCTGATTTTCAGCTCACGCAAGCACGGGAGCATGTGTAGCATGTTTAAACTACACAGGCCTGAAATACTATAAATACTCAGTTCAGTCACGGAGCTCAGATGGACTTGTAGGAAACCTTCGTCAATAACGCATTTACCCAAATACAAATGCCAGAGAGATGCAAGGCATGTGGTTATTGGAGCATTTGTTAGTTGTGGACAATCAAGGATCCCAAGCTTTTTGAGGAAAGGCAAGTGACTGGGAAGTTTCCCTTTCAGTTTTGGACAGTCACTGATCACAAGATCTTCGAGGGAGGGCAAGTGACTAGGAAGTATTCCCATCAACTCTGGACACAACAAGAGCACGGAGATTGTATAGTCCCCCTCTTGTTCCTTCTCTTCCAAGATCATCAACCCCACCTCCTCGGGAACAAGACCATTCCTCCAATGCCAGCATATCAGAAATATCTAAAGATGGAAAAGCCTTACCCACAAAAAGAGGATCATCATACCCATATAGCTCGTCTCCCACACTTGTCACTCCATCCAACCCGGAGAGAGTCAATTCTTTCAGCAGTGGCAGTCTTCCAAGTGGTGGTAACGAAGTTAAATTCTTGCAACCGTCTATTCTCAGCCGCACCATATTAGGAGCACATAAGGGATCTCCTATCCAGCATGGAAGTTGTTCACCGCCATAATAGACTATCTCCAGCTCTCGGAGGCTTTTTGGTGGTTGCAGATGATGCAACACTTGCCTCTCAACCTCCTCATCTCGGGAATCGTCAAACTTCTTCCTCCATTCCATGCGCAGCTCTTTAAGGCCATCTTTGCTATTTAAACTAGCATGATCTGCATCTAAAATATCAACCACATTATGAAGCTCTGTAATCGAAAGCTTTCCTCGAAGACCAGCAAAGTTCTTCAAATCGCTTATTACAAGCTGCCCATTCCTCCCAGCAACGAACTTGGACAGTTTTTGGAGACTAGTCAAGTTTTTTATCCCACTCGGCATACGTAATAACTTTGGAGTGCCATCAAGATCAAGATACCGCAGGTTCACTAAATTCCCAATTGATGATGGTAATTCTCTTAGATTTCTGCATCTACTCAATATTAGCGTGAGTAAATTGAACAGAGAAGTTACCGATTTAGGTAACTTTTCAACTACGGCACCAGTCATGTTCAAGTACCTTAGGGGTGCCATCAGATACAGAACGCTCTCAGAGTAGGTGGAAGAGATTAGGGGTAAGATGAAGATGAAATTAATTATCAATGCTTGTTTCAGTCAACCGAGATTAATTAAAGACCCAACCTGCCACTAAAATATAAGAGCCGGCTTAGAATCAAACTTAGGATCAATCAGTTGACATTGCCGTCCAAGAATGATTCAAACGTTGTGCATAATGACTCACCTCGTACCAATGAAAGCCAACCTGCCTCGTATGATCTTAGCAATGTCCCAGAAATCCAACAAACAATTTGCTTATTTTTCTTTATTTTATCAGAACCCAGAGGTGTCATCACGTCACGTTTTTTAGAACCTGCCACAGACAGTAGGTGGAGTGTAGGATCGGTTGATTAAAGGGCATGACTCTTAATTCATAATTATGAGATAACCAATATATTCAAATATTTCTAATCAATAATCAACATTTGTAAAGTTTTCTTAAATGAGATTGCTTTCTAATTTTCTGTTTTGGATGGATATATTAAAATCAAGGAAATGTTAGAAAATACCCCCACTTCGAAGTTTAAAACAAGCATTTTCTGTTTTGGATTGGTCGGTTCTAACGGTTTTTTCAGTTTGACGGTTTTTTTGCTCACCCCTACTATATACCCCCACTTCGAAGTTTAAAACAAGCATATTCATATTGATATGATACATTTATTAAAGACAAAAGGATAGTATCAGTGGATTGCAAATTTTTATATACATTTCAAATTGAGTATAGAAAATAAATGACCGACTTTTTGAACAATAAATAATCGACTTTTTGAATGATCTTCACTTATCGAATTCAATAGTTTAATTTTATAGACTCTTACATAGTTTACTTTCACTGACGTTCATATAACTTCTATGATCTTTTCAAAACATTACTTTAAATTAATGTATACGAGTGATTTACGTAAATATCAATGTAAACAATACTAAACGAATATTTTATTCAACTCAACCTATTTAAAGATTCATCGCTGTATTATTTTTCCGTCAGTTTAATATCATAATGTGAAGTCGACAACTTATACGGTAGCTTGTTACTATAATTATTTGTAATTATTTTTAGTTTACACCTATCTATTTACAGAAATAATGTGTAAATATAACACATTCCTAAACATATCCTTGTGTCTTAACCTAGTAAAAGATAGTGTTCACTGGCTAGTAAGGAAGATGTTAGCGCCTAGCGGGCTTTCAAATGTGACGAGGCCTTTACCTTAAGGCCCACTAACATGGGCCGAATCACACAGGTTTAAGCCCAATCTAATAAGGTCCACGACAGGACCAAAATAATTAATGAGAAGGACTGTTTTTTTTCAGGAGTCGAACTCGGGTCCATTGTCGGGACAGCGACGTCACGTCCTGAAGGAAAAAAAAGCACATGAAATAAAAATTCTCTGTTTCCTATAAATTCCTCATTTCTTTTGTTGGAGAATGTGTCAAATATTTTGTTTCGACATGTTATTTTCCAATTGATTCATCAACAAAAGTACCAACCCAATGTAATGTACCAACCTTGTGTTGGAGAATGTTACGGTCAAGTCTATTATGCACAAATAATGCACATTTAACCCTTGACCCGGAATAAAGTTCATCGACATTTTAGTAATAAAGTCTGATATGTTATTTGTAATAAGATTTAAAAAATCTAATGATATCATAATTAATCTGATCCGACTCATATAGAGAAATTCAATTACAAAACGTTTAATTATTGTTACAAAATAACTAAAATCTCATGATACATTTTTAACACAATAACACCCTATCAATAATAAACCACATTGATAGTCTGGTCATAAAATCTAATGCAACTCATATGAAAAATGTTATTACAAAAGAACATCTTAATAGAACGACTAGACCCTTCATAAAAACACATATCATTCAAACAAAATGTTGGGTTTTGAATCCTAAATAAAACCAAAACCCAATTACACAAATCAATCACTAGGTACAAACTATGATATACTAGCTTACAAATTTTCAATTTACAACCCCATCATCACCACCACCAATCCTCTGTTTTCTCGGTACTTTGCCGATAATGTTTTTTATAACACCATTGTCGTCCCAAAACAAAACCCAAAGCACGACAACATGGAATTTAATAACCCATGAATTTTTTAAAAAAATCAATGTGTTGTAGACATTTGTCTCTATTTCCAGCTTGAACTTTTCGAAAAGACTGCAGAAAGAACAGAGGAAGCAGAAGAAGCACGAGAAGCCATATGCAATGTGGAGTGTTGACCTAGCTTTTGATCTGACTTCATTACCCAATTAAATATCCTTGCTTTGAACTCTGTTTTTTTCTGGGTTTTTTTAATTATTTTAATTTTTGGGTTTTTGGGTCTGCTCTGTTCTTCGGTTGTTTTGGGCACAGAGCACCAAGTTCGGTAGGGGACGCGTGTGGGGTTCAGAAAGTGGCCAATGCTATCTCAAAGAAGAAAGAAGAGAGAGAGAGAGATATGAAATGGTGAAAGTGAAAAGCAAGGAACGACCTTTTTTTAATTTCATGCATTGGTATATGCATAATGTTCGGCGACAAACAGGGCAATGCAGAGTACTGAAGATTAAAGTAAAAAAGATTCAGATTTTTCTTTACTGTGTGTTTGAATTCAATTG
Organism: Erodium texanum; assembly: GCA_036897725.1. Lineage (NCBI taxonomy): Eukaryota > Viridiplantae > Streptophyta > Magnoliopsida > Geraniales > Geraniaceae > Erodium > Erodium texanum. The sequence goes on from JAYMSW010000184.1 coordinate 12,941, forward strand.
ACTTCAACTTATTCTATGAACACAAATGGTAGTGATTCAATATCTTTTAATATACATGTTTTGTGATTTTAACTATGAATTTAAAGCTCAGACACATAAAGGGTCTTGAACATTGTTGTTGTTTTTAGAGTACTGAAGGAATATAAAATGAGCCCGAGACGAAAGCAACCTATCGGCTCTCTCTCTCTCTCTCTTTCTCTTCCCTTACCTCTTTGTCTCTCTGTTGCTTTTTGCTACTGTAAATACTTCGTTATCTGGGTTTTGCTTTTCTCAGTTTTCCTTTCTTTTCCGGTACTAGTCCAATTTGCTTTGGATCCCATCTCTCTCTCTCTCTCTCTCTCTCTTTACTCTTTCTTTTTCCAGATTATATATATATATAATCCCACGCTCACCCACCTAGAAAGATAGACGAAAAAACAAGTGCACGAGACCCATTTTGAAAACCCTTTGAAGCTCTGAGGTCAATCTTCAATCTTGTGCTTCCTCTGTTCTTCCCCTGTTCTGCAGATACTCTGTTTTTCAGACCTTTAGCTTCCATGGATGTGAGTCCTCTGTTCCTGCTCATATCTTCTTCTTCTTCTTGATTTTGGTTGTGTTGTTGTTGAGATTGTTGTGTTTGTGTGTAGGATTATCAGAGGACTCATGTTCCGGCTTTCGGGAGCTGGGATTGCTACGATGATCTTCCCTTCACTCAGTGCTTCGAGTCGGCGAGACAGGCCGGTCTGCTCCGGTACAGTTACTCCGAGGATCGTGATCTGTACGTCGCCGGCGATTTGTATGAGAATGATGTTGTCACTCCCGCCATGATCGTCGTTCCTCGCAGAAGGGTAAGCTTCAAAAACACCATCTTTACTACTTTTTCTGGTTGGTCTCTGAAAGAAGAAAAAAAGAGTACAAAAGAGGTCAAAAACCGCAGATGTTCTTTCATTTTCTCTCTAACCAAACACCCAGTAAGAAAAAAAATGATCTTTTTATCAGATTCATGAAAAGAAGCCAAAACCCATAAAGGATTAAAGATCAAAAACACATTTTTTTTCCCTCTTCTTACTGTATTTTCTTTCTGGGTAAGGACATGTTAATGTTGGTGATTGATTGATGATGATGAATTGCAGACCAAGAAACGTCAGGGCCATGTGAAAGAAGGACGAGAAGCAGCTTGGGGAAGTGATGGTGGTGACGTGAAGGAGCCGCAAATATTACCATATTACCCCTCCGGCATTAATGAGCTTGACATGATAGCAAAGCCAAGACAAGCACCTAAACCTGTTGACGAAGACCTCTACAAGATCTCTCCAGGCCTTCTCCATTCTGCTAAGCCTAAAAAGGCACGCCAATACCCATACCCTAATCTTTGTCCTTAATCAATAATCTATGCTCTAATTAGTACTAATTAATCTTGATATGTGGTTTGCAGAAGAGGGTTTTGGGATTCTTCACTTGCTGCTTGGTGCCAACTAGTGTTTTGTGAAAGCTGAGGCTTTGAGGGCTCACTTTTGGGAGCTTCCACTACTACTTAATAGCTATTAGTTTTGTCTGATTAGTTGATTAGTGAGTACATATATGAAGAAAATGAAAAAGATGGTGATGTTGAGAAGGATATGAAGATTGTATTGATAGGGTATTAGTTGTGTAATGTCTCTTGATGTGCTTTTTGTGTCAAGATCAGTGAGATGAGAATGGATCATGATCATCATGTAATCATGATTAAGGAAATATATATTTCTTGGTAACTAATTGCCTCAAGAGGGTTGTTTGATTATTGTCTCTTCTAGCTCTTCTTTCATATTTGATTTTACATAGTTCAGATTAATCTTATGATTATGAAATGAAATATTGCTTATGGAGTGTTTCTTTTCTGCTGAAATTCTGAATATTCTCACAAATCTTTTTCTTTTTGCCCTTTTCTTCTTCTTTTATGGGTCTATTTACAAGATGTGAAATATGTACATGGAAATGTTGGAGCATAAAGAAAGGAAAAAGGAAGCACAGGAACATGAGAGAGAGATATATATATATATATATGGAATTGACATGACCTTTGAGTCTCCAGAAGAAGAACCCATCAAGTCTCACAAACCAAAGAAGAAAGTTGGTAAATTTTGTGCAGATCTCAAGTTAATTCTAGTATGTAACATAGAAGCTAATCATGATATCATCATCATTGAAAGGACCTGAACCTTAGTGAAGAAGATTAAAAAATAGTGTGAAGAACACAAAAATATGAAGAAGAAAAAAAAACACTAGAACATTTGAAATAGAAGTCAAGTGAACACGTAGTTGAGTAACATGATAGCAAAACATAGCTCTTTTCATGTGAAACTTTTCAGACAATCTCTTCAGTAATATTAATATATATATATATATATATATACACACACTACTCTTATTTTTCTTAAGCATGTTTCATAAGTGAAATCATACATAACCACACAAATAATATTCTGAAACAATATTAAAAGTATTTATTTTTGTCTTGTTTGGTCACTTGATATTAACATATCAATAATACGAACAATGGGTATTCTTTATTTTTGCATAATTGGAGCCTCCTCATCTTGTCTACCCATCACCTATCTTTAACTTTTCTTTTACTCAAAATTAAGACTTTAAAACCCTTTTTTTTTTCTTTATGTAAAGTGGGGATAAGTAGGCAAAGAAGAAAGGGCAGGTGCAAAAAAGTCTAGGGTTTCAAAACTTAAAATTGCAAAAACCTCACAATCAAGCTACTAAAAGATTATGAGAGATGGGATATTATAGTTATAGAATTGAATTGCACAAACTTTTTGGATTGCGCATGCCAGAGAGAGAAGAGAGAGTGTCTACAAAAACTCAATAATGGTTGATGATGTTTTTGGTATGCTATCTCTCTATCAACTTTTCATGTCCCTATTGCTTACCAAACCTTCCATGAAACCCATTATAGCCTAACCTTTTGGGTCTCCTTCTTTTCACTCATGGCTTGTGAATCTTATGTGTCACTCCTCATTTTCACTCTATTCTTGCTTTTGCATCCCTTGACATAATTGTGTCATACATTTATCGATTTCTTGATCCGATTGAACGTTTTGAGTACGATTTATATATGTTATATTTTTTTTATATGGGTTCTCAACGTAAAGTTTTTTTATCTACTTTTTTTTTTCTTTTGAAAAAAAAACTTCGTATCTTATTCAATTTAGATGTGGGTAGTATATACTCTTGTGTATTTCTTGCACACATTTCTTTCAACTTTTACTTCTTTTGTTTTGATTCTATATGGAAAAAGAGAGACATTGGTTATGAAATGTCATTATCATAACTTCTTTTGCATATACCATATTCATATGCATTAGGTTATCTCTCTCTCTCAAATATTAAAACGATTGTCAAGGTATAGATCTTATTACCATTTGAAAAATATATCGTGTTTCTCTCTCGTCTCCTCGAAAACATATTAAACTTAAATCGCTAAACTCACATATAAATATGTGTAATTTCAATCCTTTTGTAGTGACTGGAATCACGTAAAGCTGTGTTATTACTAATCAAAGTGGTAGTGGTGTGTCTCTAACCCAATTTTCACAAGTGATGTAGCTTTTGCATTTATTGAAGGACCCAGAAAGTTACAAGGGGCCAGATCTGCCTCACCCACCTACTGATTTGCAATTTCAATTTCATTAAATTGGTTTGTACTTTAGCTTTAAGAGATTGGCTACTTTTTTCTCTGATAAAAATGTCCCCACACTAGTTTCAAGCCAATCCACGAGCTAATAGTGTTGATTAGTGATAACTTGCTTGTAATGGCAGAATTTTTTTGATTTGCTCGGAGGTTGTCATAAGAGCATTCTTAAATGAGACTCATTAAGGTTGTGCTTTAATGAAGTGAAGAACAAATGGTATAGTGTAGCAAGTAGCAATCGATGACCATAATTGACTATGCGACAACGTTTGCAGATTCTGCATGTTCTACAATTTATTGTTGGGGATTTTGCTACAGATTCTCAACGTATTGTTCAGTATCATATCACTGGTTGCTCAGATTCTGTGTATAATTTGATAGAGATTCGATGTCCTCAATTTTATTGACTGAATAGGTTAAGATATTTAAGAATCGGGTCATAGTTAAGTTGGTGCAAGTGTATCGAAAAATTTAAGATACTTAAATAAAATTTATCTTTAAAAAATTCAAGACGATTTAGAAGAACCAAGATTCCTCATACTCGATCAGATTGGATCGGGAATACAAAACTCGTCCAATTGTCATTCCTTGGTTTTGACACGACATTTCTCTATGTATATCCAAAACAAAGCAAAAACAAGTTCCATGATACAATATAGGATTTGGTACATGGTAATAACAAATAAGCTTTCACTGATAAAAAGGCAATGTCCATATCCATAAGCAAACTGGTTTTCAGAATTGTCTCTCTTTCTTTACAGTGATCTTTCAGTTCATAAAAACACAATGCTGCTATTGAGCTGTTCAGGAAATTTGTAGTGCTCTGACCCGAGAAGTCAACTCTCGGACTTGACTCCTTAATCGCTCGGGATTGCAGTAGAAGTCAACGAAGACCCTCCTCTGAAGTCCCACCTCCTGAGAATGGTGTTTCACAATCTGCACACAAGTGAAGAGAACATGATTAGAAACCAAGAATACGAGTTGCAAGCTACCATATTTTCTTACTTTACTCTATTCTGGTAATAAATAACAAAAACACCCTTCATTAATCTTCAAATTTCAAAAATAATGTTGACTACTATAGTCAATTTTGACCGACTTCCCTCAAATGTTGCAGGGGTGTTTTGTCATTTATTACAAAAAGAGAGTAAATTGAGAAGGTTTATAGGTCAGTGTAGTTAAGTGAGAAATGTGACGAGGTTAGTGGACTTTTTTGACATTATCCATAGACGGGAAGTAGTGGGATTACCTCATTCTTCCTACAGTGTTCTACTGTCACCTCTTCAACAGCAGCTGAAAGTTTGGAATTCATCTTGTCCATTTCATCCAGTTCTTTCATTAGTGGCTGGTGAGAACATACATGTCAAAGGATCAGACAAATTAGATTATATTAAACAAATGAAACCAAGTCTTATGAAGGCAAGTAATAAGAGAAACACCAGAAATGTGTGTTCCAATGGTATCAAATAGGCTTAAGATGAATAAAATTTAAAAGAAATGCTTGTACCCGAGGTGTTAGTATCGGTTGAGCTGTCGTTGAAGATGCAAAAAGTAGTTGCTGTAAGCTTTGGATAAGAGTGCACCTAACGAGATGGAAAAAAACAAACATAAGAGGGTTGAAATTTCGGATTCTGCTCAACATGATCAAAATTAAGTAAAGATGATGAACTGTGGCTATTAGTTCACACATGGCTAATATTTGCCACATTGTAGATGCATACTCGATTTTGGATAAACTTATATAAACTTCGAAACAAAGAAAAACTATAAAAAAGGATAACTGAAGATATATTTGAGAACACACGGGAATGACCACATCTTCGCTGGAAATTATATGCAGAAATAATCAAGGTAAGATATCAACACCTATGTATCCAGCAATTTAATCACTCAAATGGAAATACACTTGGCCCGACTGTATTTTTGTTCATGTCAAGATTGATAAATGCCAGTTATAACAGGACACTTAGATCATATGAGGATAAGGAGAATAACTCACAGTTCATTGATACACCTATTTCTGTCTTCCGGAAGGGAATTCTCTAAATCTGACTGAAGGGTCATCAAGTCAGAGTGAAGAGAAGAAATCTGCTGAACAATCCCTGGAGCTGAGACATATGTTGATAATCCAACTTGAGCATCTGAAAGAAAAGGGTAAAGTGAATAAGAAATTGTCTTCTAAGGTTCAAAAAATAGCAAATAGACAGTAACTTGAACAGGTAAAACTAATTACAAGTGTAAAACTCCGAAAACTAACAATTGAAAAGAAAATGTAGAAATTATTACTGGAATGGATACTGAGGAGGTCTCTAACACCATGCAGAAAAGTATCACGATCATCAACTGCTCCTTGTTCTTGTACATCAGATGCAGCTTGTATTAGTGCTAGGCAACGACCCTACAATGACATATAACATGTAAAAGATGAAACCAGGTAACAGAACAAAGTTCAATGCAACCTATTCCAATACAACAACCAAAAATATACATGCATAAAAGTGAATGCAGAGCAACAACCACACACACACACACACTTAAAGCATTGATCAGAGGATCAGCACTACAAAGGATGAAGAAGAAGCCTAGGTACCACTCTGCCTTTGGTTGCTGACAAGTACCCTTGCAGCTCAGATTCAATAACTTTAAGCAATGAATATGCACCAAGCATGTTCTTCTTTTCCAACTGACAGGCTATTTTCAGGAACTGGTGCCTTGCAAGCTGATCAATCAGATGGCTTATAAACTGCAAAAGAAAATAAGAATGGAAATGTCTGTAAAAATAGTAGCACAGTCTGATTTTCAGGTTATTTAACAATATAATGGTGCTTAGCACAATACAATGTACTAAAACTAGTTCATATGAACGATTCTGCAGCTTATTGATGGCAATGGCACCACAATCAAAGTTTCATACCAAAAAGGTTGAAGTCAACCAAATCACTCCTATTATATAATCACTGGTAAGACAAGATACTAATAATCTCATATATGAAATATTTCAGTAGGTTGAAAGAACTCTCAGGTTGCCAACTTGCGAATGTGACCCTTGTGAGCTTTAATGAACATACTAGTGATGAAAAAAAGATTGATAAAAATTGACTTTCACTATGCTAGACTCCTAGTCCTCTACATTCTAAAGCTATGGCCAAGGAAAATAATGGCCCTTGGTGACATCTGTCACAGGATTAAAGGAAAAAGAGATTCACACAAAAAACTAAACGATGAAAACATTAGGTAATTAGACATACCGCCTTTTGTCGGTTGATATAGTACTCTTGGCGCATGACCTTTAAATCATAGTCCCCTAAAAATTCAAGGTTAAGAATAATATTAACTCACTGGCAAGAACTAGTAGTGTAGTAGTTCCAACAATTCTTGAGAGGAAAAAAAACTGCTCGGTACCTTGCAAAATATACGTATCTTGTAGTTGAGCCAACTCCCAACAAAGATCTGGAATAGTCTAAACATAGAACTTATAGTTAGAAGTTATGAAATTGCCATATATAGTAGGCTGATCACTGATAATGTGGTACCAGGTAAGCAAACAAACCTCAGATAACAACTTCTCTTCCTTATGATACAGATTCGAAAGCTCTCCAGTCAATTCAGAATGCTTTCTCCTATTCATCACACACCAATAATTAAAAATGGTGATGAGAAGGATAGAATAATAGCTTCTCTTATTTATATTTTATATACAACTGTGATAGTAATAATACCTAAGGGAATGAAGGTCAAGATGAATGTGAGCCTCATCTGATGCTACTTGAGATTTCAGGGTTGCAAGAATAGCTTGCTGCTTGGCATTTTCTACTTGAGCTTCCACCCACTGTCTTTCGCTCGTGCCAAATCTGTGATAGTATTAACCAGGTTATAAACCATAATCTAAACATTCATACTAAAATCTTCTTACATAGCGGAACTATCAACAAGCACTGACGTGATATATTCTAGATACATTAAAGCTTCACAGAAATGTTAGGCCTTAATTCTGTTATCTGCTTATCTTTCCTTACAAATTTTTTTTCCTTTTTGGTCTCTGACGTAGAAGTTCTCAAGCAAATCATGGAAAACAGCAAAAGTTTACAAAAATTGTTAAGTATTGTTCAGATTTCTTTTGCACAAACAACTACAAGTGGAAGGATAGAATCACCTTTGCAACCTCATTACAACTATAAGCTCATAAACAAAGAAACTCAAATTAGTATAAGAAATTGCACGTACATAGAACGAAGCCGCTGTAATTCAGACACACGTTGATGGTGTGACTTTTCAATATCTGTGCCATTAAAAAGACAGAAAAGTCAGGTATTACCAATTGGTGCACAGAAGATGCAACATTTGGAGTATGTATTTACAAATAACCTTCAGCATAACCACATGAGAAAATTTAAATGAAATGGAGCTGAGTATGAAAAAAAAGCTTTCAAGCCAATAGAAGAGAATACCTCGTACTAAGATATTTGAAATGTCATCAAGACTCACCCACGAACATTTTGATTTTCCCTCCTCAGCAACTAATCGGAAAGGACCCTGATTAAGATAACCAAAAAAAAATAGTAAGGCGGCTACGAGATTCAAATTCCACGAAATAAAGAACTACCCTCCTTTCATTACCCAAATACATTACAGGCCAATATATTCATTCCATCAGTACTAAGAACTCCTAATTTAGTTGTATCATGTATGTTGAATATAGCAGCATATTTGCAGCTGCTATGTTTAATATCCAACTATACAAGCAAACATCACTAAGTTATAAGAATTTCCAGGATTAAGGGCCTGATATTACAACAGAAATATTTCAATACTCAGCCTCAACATCGCTGAGAGCTTAAATTTCATAACTGAGCTTTTTCTAAAACTAGGCAGGGGCAATTACACAAATCCTGTAGTGTTAAATCTATGCAATTTTGCTCTCTTATTCTTCTTCTCCAATCTATCTCGTGCTATTTCCTCCTTCAGTCTCCCAGATCTTGTATTTTTTTTATTAGCGAGATTAACTTAGGTCTTCCCGTATCCTTTTAGTTGACCTGCACCTAATAGAGTTCTCTCACCGTTCTGAGCAGGGTCATTAACCTCCCTATTATTCACGTACCCAAACCACCTATGGTAGTTTCCCCTCATTTTGTCTTATTGAATCTTAAATTCATGACCAGTAGCAGAAAGTGGAAATCACCATTTAAAATTAAAAGGTGGTTGTTTGTAAGTACATACCGTATCCAGCTGCTTAACAAACCATTGATTTAACTCTTTTATACAAGATGAATCTCCAAGTAAGTACGGATGAAAGTCAGAGTAAGCTAAATAGATCCCATCCTCTGCATGTACAAAACTTATTAACATAGGTTCTAGTAAAATTTTACGCAGTCTGTTGGAAAATGAAATCGAGCAAGTATGTCCTTTCAAACTGATCAGATGGTCAGCGTGCAATATAAGTATAAAATAACAGAGGAAGGCAGTACCATCCCCAGAATGATAATGAGCCAATTCTTGTGATGTAGAAGCAATCCTTCCAAGTACTGCATTCATCTGAGTTGCAAAGGGAGGATCAAAACAACGAAATTACAGAACAGAAAAAACCTCTGAACCAATAAAGCACCACATGAGTAGTGTTTTGCACTGCAAACAAATGCCTCATCAATCAAAGTAACTAGCAACCACCAAACTTGAATAGGACACAGGCAACTGCTACAAAAAGAAAGAGGAATGAAACCCATCAATTCATACAGATAGTACCTGTAAATTTCTAGCTGAAAGGCTGTCATCCATTGTTGATAAGTGTCCATTGACAGTAGCAGTAGCTGCAACTCGAGCTCTTCGGCCTTGGATCAAAGCCGATGCCTGACCAGTGAGCATATCAAATTGAGACTGCAGCTGGGTAAGCTGCCTCTGCAACTCCGAGGCTTCATTTTTATATGCCAGAGTAGCATCCCTAGCAAAATGACAGAAAACATCCATCACCAATATGACTTTCTATAAGAAATTCCTCAATACCAAGAACAACACAACATATGATATAATCTCAAGACTAACATTATCACATGGATTAAGTAAAGTAAAATTAAACTCAGATTAGATGGGTTAGTTCCACATCTTCCCACTACCCAATAAACTAATTAACAAATGCAAACAGATTCATATAATCAACAGAATTGGCAATTACTTTATATCTTTCAATCCTTCTTCAGCTCCAAAAACTGCCTCCTGATTGTCTCTCCTTGTAGAAAATGCTGAAATGCTATCATAAGCAAAGTCCAAATCCTCTCCCTAATGCAAAATTAGAAACATTCAATCCAATGTAGTATGCAATAAAAAAAACCCATAAACACACAATAAGCTGCTACAATGTCTACAAATCCACACTGTACAGAAGCCACCTAACCATAACATACCTCCAATAGCTTCCCTTCCTGTAAAAACTGCCCGTACCTATATTCCAAATCGAAAACAACCAATCACAAAACTAATCACCAAATTCGAGAAATTCCAAACGAACGGCGATGAAACTCAAAATTTGAACGCCGGAGAGAGCAACGATACGGTGAAGTGAAGAGAAACGTAACTGGGAGAGCTCCGGGAGGGAGAGGACGTTGGAGGGGCGGAGGCTGGAGCAGATCCAGTCGAGGATGGGTCGTGCGTCGTCGTATTGGAAGGGCCATTCGAAGCTCTCAGGGTCCAATGTCTCTGCTCCTTCGTACCCCAATTCGCCCAACAACGTGCACAGCTTCGCTCCGCTCATCTCCGGCCGATCTCTGTGAACTCAGATCTTCATCATCTCGGAATCGATGGGTTGGTGGTGGTCGTTTTGGCGCCGGCTCGAGAGGAAATGGCTTTCTGCAATTGCTAAAGGGGATGTGCTTTAGTTGGTTGTACGTTCTGGACAGACTTACCCTTTTGGCTCGATCGCTAAAGTCAAAGCCTCTGAGCCCCCCGAAGTGTAGAAGAGTATTGAAAATATTTTGAATTTTATTTCCGCCATGCTTCTTGGGCCGGGCCTTTCTATTATCAAAATAAAATAGTTAATTAATTTGATTTTAATTAGAAGCTCATATATCAATACAATATCAATCCAACGGTTGAGATCGATTTGCACGAAGGCTTAGTGCGGCACCGAAACCAGTACCGCCGAGATCGTTCTTCACTTCGCGCCTTTATTCAGTTAGATTTTCACAGAGAAAATTGAAGCCGGAGAAGAGAGAAAATGTGTGGGAGAGGTCGATGTACACTCAGAGCCGATGAATTTTCTCGGGCTTGTTACAGGAACGGCGACCCAACCCGTTCCGTTCACATGGATCGGTAACTTTGTTACTCTTTACACAGTATATGTCAATCTGAGCTCTAGTTGTGTTGATTTTTTGCTTCGCAGATTTGGTAGGAAGAAGAAATCGATGTATTGATTGTTGAATCGTTTTTCTTCTGCATTTTTTCTGGGAAACTAGAAATTTCACTTCATAGTGTGTTATGAAGTTTGAGTGGAGAAGGTTTGATTTTGTTTGATGGGTTCTGCTTTATTTGAAAATCAATGAACTTGAAGTTCATATTTGTTCTATGTTTTGGATTATTATAGTTCAGAAATGGTTTGTTTCACATATTTGGTTCTGACGAATTTGATAGTCAGTGGATTGTTTAAGAGGAAGAAGAAATGGACGTATTGATTGTTGAATCGTTTTTTCTTTGCTATTTACTGGAAAATTGAAATTTCACTTCATGATGGCTCGACTTAAATGTTAGGAAGCTTGGGTGGAAAAGTTTTGATTTTGTTTGATGGGTTCTGATTTATATGAAAATCAATGAACTTGAAGTTCATATTCGTTCTATATTTTTGGCTTATAATGGTTGAGAAATGATTTGTTTGACATATTTTGTTGTAATGAATTTGAAAATCAGTGTTTTGGGATTATATGATACTCTCTTATTGAACAAATGGTTTGTTTGATGATTTTGGTACATTTGAGGTGATAAATTCCTGCTCACTGAAATTTGAAACACTTTCAGGTACAGTCCATCATACAATGTTTCACCTGGCTCAAATGTGCCTGTCATTCGAAGAGATAATGCATCTGGCGATGAGGGTTTTGCTGTCCATTGCATGAAATGGGGACTAATTCCCAGCTTCACACAGAAATCTGAAAAGCCTGATCACTACCAGATGGTATTAGTGATTTTATATAGCTTGGTTCATGTCAACATTATTTGCATATTCTTTGAAGTTTCTTATTGGATGATGACTTGGACATATTTTCAGTTTCAGCTGGTCTTTTTGCTTGTTCTGGTTTTGATAGTTGGTATCATCTTGCTGTGTTTTGCTCTCTTTGGTTATGATCTTTTCAACTCGTGGCTCACTGCTAACGTCAGCATTTAGATGTTCTTCGTCTGTATATGCAAAAAGAAAAAGCTTTGTTCTCCGAATCTTAGTTACATATGCAGTTATGTGATGCTACTTTGGTACTGATTACATGTTTCTGTGTTAACACCCCAATATGGTAGGCTTGTCTGCACAATTGTTGAATCAACCAATATTTCTTTTAATACATCATCATTCCTAATTTTATTGATTACACATTTTTTACCTCAATTTTATTTATTGCTTGATTTTGCAACATTTTGATGATATGTATTGCAAACAGTTCAATGCGCGTTCTGAATCAGTATCTGAAAAGGTCTCGTTTCGTCGCCTACTTCCAAAGAACCGTTGTCTGGTGGCATTTGAAGGGTATGTCTAGTACTATGGTTTATATGAATGAATTTATACATCTTAAAGGAACAAATCCTTGAGCATTTCAATATTGGTTTTAAATGATTTGCAGCTGTTCTACATCAGCTTGCTAGAAACATTCAAGTTCTGCATCTATATATCTTTTTGATAGATCATCTAGGGATTGCTTCTGAAGACCAATTCTGTAGCTTGACTTTGTCATTCTTCTCAGATTTTATGAGTGGAAAAAAGATGGGTCGAAAAAGCAGCCTTACTACATTCATTTTAAGGATGACCGGCCTCTTGTTTTCGCTGCTCTTTATGATTCTTGGGAAAGCCCTGAAGGTGAAAAACCTTTGTTTTTCATTGACGATGACATTGTTCATTTGTACAACTAAGAAAAGAAATTAAGGATCATAGCATAATGGATGTATTCACTGTGTGCATTGCTATTAACTCATGCTTTTCCTGTAGGAGAGGTGTTTTACACCTTCACTATATTAACAACGAGCTCATCTTCAGCTCTACAGTGGCTACACGGTCAGTCAATTATCTTTTAATTAGTCTATATTTCCTTTTCTAGAATTAACCTTCGCACTCTGCTTTGAAACCATTGAACACCATTATGCAGTTCTACACCATATTAATATGTCCATCATATTCGAACTAGATATATATTGATCAGTTCCGGTTTGGTTCTTTTCTTTGAATGTCCCAGAGTGTAATAGCAGGCCTAAACTTATCTGTCTTCTTAACATTTCTTAAAGTCCCTCTTGTTGGTTGGAGAAGGTGTTTGGAGGTCACTCACTAATTTGTATGTACTAAAACTTGTCCCATGTTTGAAGTACGAAACTTTAGTTGCATTGATTTGTGCTTTTGGAGCATTTCTTCAACAATAATGTATGGAACTTGCTTCCAAACTTAGTATGCAAACATTCTTCAATGCCACTTACTGTATCTATCTATTCACTTGAATGAACTCCAATCCATCTATGTGTATCTATCTATTTTCTTATCGGTACTATCTTTAGTTCTAGTACTTCATGAATACTTGACTCACACACACTTTACAGTGTACATAAGAATGTAAGTACTAAGTATATATGATGTGTATTATTGGCCTATATTCGTTCCCATTTCAACTCATCAGAGGGCGGATGTGTGGTTCCTTTGCTTCAGTGGCATACATATTTTTTTTCGTATTTAATTTCTTTGATGGGCCTTTACAGACAGGATGCCTGTAATTTTGGGCGACAAGGAATCGAGTGATGCATGGCTGAATGGCTCCTCGTGTTCCAACCTTGATTCAATGCTTAAACCATACAACAATTCAGACCTGGTAAGATACAAATAACATGCATATGCAAATTGCTACTCTTGCGCAAACACATTTTCCTCAGATTTTAATCTAAAATTACAGGTATGGCATCCCGTGACTACTGCAATGGGTAAACCATCTTTTAATGGACCAGAATGCATCAAAGAGGTCAGTTACTTCTCCTCATGCAATGCATCGTATGTATTTGGATATGATGTTTCTTATACTAGAGTTCTCACATTTTAATCCATAGCCAGGTCATGCAAAGTATTGCTTAAGCAGCTTATAATCACCACGTCTATGGAAATGTTGAAAATATATACATAATCGAAGAACTTTGCAGTATATCAAATGCTTACAACTACATACTACATCTACTCAATGCACTTTTGTCATTATTGCTAGTTTGGCATGGCATTCTAAAAAATCTGTCATTTTGTGGGATGTGGGGTTTTAGCATAGAATCTGTTTTTTTTTCTGCAGATACAGCTGAAGCCAGAGGGAAAAACTCTAATCTCAAAGTTCTTCTCTCCAAAGGGAGTTCAAAAAGAACAAGAATCAGCCTCCCAGGAAACAAAATTGAAAGCAGAACCTGAGGCTGGAGACTATACTGTACTTCCTTCTGCTATGGATAAAGAAGACAAAGACCAGAAATCTAGAGTTTCTATCTTGCCTCAGGAGGAAGAAGCAAAGTGCAAACCAAAGCGGGACTATGATAAGTTTCAAGCTGGCACAGAGAACTCGTATGCAAGTCCAGTGAAGAAGAAAGGAACTGGTAAGAGTGCCGGATATAAACAGCCAACACTGTTCTCATACTTCGGAAAGAACTAGTTTTTGCATGAACTTAGCCTGCAACTGACTCGAGATGACACTAGAAGTTAAAAACTGAGTCTTGAGATTCAGATGAACTTAGATTTTGTACTACCAATCTGTCTTTCAAATAAAGATTGATTCGGCATATGCTACTAATATCTATCCAACTCTAGCATTTCCTAAGCAGATAAACATTGTCAATTCTCATAATATTTATGATCAGTCAGCTCTATTTCTTCAATGCTGGTTTCATCCTTCAATTGCTATGAAGCATTCAAGTTCTTAACAAAATGCAAACAAAACAAAGAAGATACATAATCAATTCAAAGGGGAAGCTTACAAAACTTGTATATCTCATAATCTGCAGAGCTATTCTACTATATCATAGTCAAGCACCAGTATTGAGCAGAGAAGACAAAACACCCAAAATAGCAAAAGCCAGAAGAGGGCTCACATCCAAGGAATTGAAGATCGGCGGGATCACATTCCTGAAGAGGTTCAGATACGGATCACAGAGGTCTCGAATCGCCGATAATGGCTGCTTGTCCCACGGCATGTTCGGGAACCAACTCAGCAGAACCCTAAGCATCAACACGCCGCTGTAGATGTCAAGCCACTTCGCGATCCCGGCGGCCACCACCGTCAACGGCCTCGCAGACGAGCCGGAAACGGTCACGTCCAGTTTCCCGCTATTGGGGG
>JAYMSW010000185.1:0-28101 GCA_036897725.1 Erodium texanum
ATGTGGTGGGGTTTGAATCAAAGTTCGAAGAGGTATTGCAGTGTGTTGAGAACAATGAGTATCCAGTTATTGGGTTGGTCGGGATGGGGGGAGTGGGGAAGACTACCCTCTTAAAGCAGCTCAACAACGAGTTCTTCAAGAATACCCATGGATATGACCTGGTCATATGGATCGTGGTCTCCAAACCCGCAAATCCGGGAAAAATCCGGGGTGACATCCGAAGCAAATTAAACATCCCAGATCACCTGTGGGAGAATAAAAGCGAGGATCAAAAAAACAGTCTAATATCCAGCAGACTCAAAAAGAAGAAGTTCGTAGTGCTACTAGACGACATGTGGGAGCTCCTCGAACTCTCAAAGGTGGGGATTCCTCAACCAAGCAAGGATAACATGTTTAAAGTTGTTTTCACTACTAGATCTGAGAAAGTCTGTCGGTCCATGGATGCTAACAAAATCATACAAGTGGGCCGTTTGCCACCGGATCAAGCCCTTATTTTGTTCTGCTCCAAGTTAAGAGAAGACGTACTAAAATTTCATCCAGAGATGCGAGGACTCGTCATGGATGTTGTCAGCGAGTGCGACGGTTTGCCTCTTGCCTTAATTACTATTGGGCGTGCCATGAGAGGTAAAATGAATGCTCACCAATGGAAGGACGCAAAAAGAAAGCTAGAGAAATACCCGTCCACTTTTCCGGACATAGAAGACATTATATTTTCTAAACTGGTATTCAGCTATGACAATTTACAAAACCCATTGGTGAAGAAATGTTTTGAATATTGTTCTCTGTATCCAGAGGATCATAATATTGTGGAGGAGGAAGTCATCATACTTTGGCTCGCTGAAGGGCTAATAGAATATGATAACCTGTATGACGGACTCAGGGAAGGACGGGAAATTATGGAAAGTTTGAAGCAAGCATGCTTGTTGGAGACCGGTGGATTGCCATCGCAATTTGGTAGAGAGGGAGAGACTGTTCGAATGCATGACGTGATTCGGGACATGGCTTTATGGATCGCTTGCGAACGAGGGGAAAAAAGGAACAAGTTTTGCGTAGAAGTTGCAAGTCGTGATCACGATGACATTATGGTTGCGCCTAATGCAGTGACAAAAAGGTGGAGTAATGCAGAGAAGATATCATTATGGGGAAATGGTATTACCACGGAATCTTTAGCAGGTATGTCATCTTGTACCAATCTCGCCACTTTGATCATTCGAGACACTAAGGTGGAGGAACTGCCTTACGAGGCCGTTCACTCTGTGAAAGTTTTGGACTTGTACTATAACAGAAGCTTCGAGCAATTACCAATTGAGAAGGGTTGTTTGGCAAATTTGGAATATGTTAACTTGGTATGGACAGGGGTAAGAAGATTGCCAGTGGAGGTATCTCAATGGAAAAAATTGAGATTTTTGATAGTTGACGAGATGACAATAATTCCAGGAGAGATCATATCAAGTCTCTGCTCGTTGCAAATGTTTGAGCAAGTTTATGTAATGAAGGACGGTATTCATATAAGTAGTGAGCGCAAATCAATGGAAAGAGAGATGTTACATGAGTTGGAAACGTTGAAGCAGATCATGGATATTCGTTTGGTATTACACTCAGCAACAGGGATCGAGATATTGTTGAACTCTCCTAGGCTACAAAGGTGTATTACCAGACTGGTTCTGAAACAAGTGGATTCTCTACCGGATACACTTGATTTTAGAACAGAGACATTAGCCAAGCATTTGGAGAGGCTTGAAGTTGATTATTGCCAAATGTCTGTGATGAAACTAGGGAGGCCTTCCTTAGGCAATAATCTCTGTGAAGTTTCGTTTTTCTGTTGTGATAAGATACGGGATCTGAGCTCACTCATCTATGTTCCAAACCTCTGCGTTCTTGAAGTGAGTTTCTGTGACTCAATGGAAGAGTTGATTGGAGAAGAAGCATTGGAGGCAATGAGCAGTAATATATTCTCCTACCTCACATCTCTTAAATTAAGCTATTTAGAGAAGCTAAGGAGCATCTGCCCGCAAAGTGCACTTCCTTTCCCATCCCTTAAGTTTATGACCGTAGCGCACTGCTATAGTCTGGCAAAGCTCCCTTTCGACTCCAACACTGTGAACACAATTCATCGAGAATTCATGATTAAAGGAGAGCAACACTGGTGGGATGACTTGGAATGGGACAGGCAAGAAACCCGGGATGCTTTCACTCCCAAGTTTTCTCTAATTTGGAAGTGAAAGAGTGTGTGATTCAGATTCAACTTAAATATGCTGCTGAAAAAACAAGGAAAGCAGTGACTGTGATTGAGTGTGTGGTTTTGACGAATAACTGTTTATGTATGTTTGTCTTAGTGAATTGATTCTGGATATTCAAAGTCTTTATGGTTCAAAAACGTTCTAGTTATAAACAATTCATGTATCAACGATCATATTTTCTGATTGCTATATAATTGTTATAAACAATTCATGTATCAACAATCAGAGACATGATATGATTACTTTGAATACCCATAATCAATTCAAAATCACAAACATGCTTTGTTCATCATGCTTGTTTAGAGCTTGCATGTTTGGGAACCAGTAACTATGTGTGTATGATGATCTCATAGTTGCAGGCCAAAGAGACACCACAAGCATGCAGCTAATGGAACTATGACGCCGGAAGTTTTTTCATAAAACATAAATTTATCATTTCTCCACTTGTGCTGCCTTCAGTAAGATTATCAAATTTCAAAATACATCAATATAAGTAGGAGAAAAAAGATCATAGCAAAGAACCTGCATATGAATCTCTGGTGGGATCAAAGCAAATCGCCCCATAGTCCAACCAGGCAATGTGGGGAACTTAATAAACCCATCATCGTCTGCAGACCTTAGAAGAAGGGTACACAAGCCTTCTATTTGGACATGAGACTTGAAGAGGAAGCATCAATATAGTTCTCACAATCAAACCCATTTTCTGCCAAATGATAAGAGTAGGTCATTAGGCCGTTCACTAATAAAAGAAACAATAAATTTGAAATAAAAATAGAGAGGCAACAGAAGTATATGACAGAACTGTGTTGACCTTCTTGACCCTCAAAGTTTGTACAACATAATCATTTTACAGCCATAACCAAGCTTCAAATTAGAATCACTCAGCATGAAGGGAAAAAATTTAACATCACAATCACAAGAGCATAAAGCCTCCACTCAGTCCAAAGCAAGAAATATCAGGCACAGTCTTCAGAAATATTGATAACTTTACAACAAATCCCTCTGACAACATATAAATTCAGTGTTGATTGAAATTAACTTTGTAAAGCATTGATATCTGAGAAACACAAACATGCCTGATAAATGCTTTATATATATAGAGCCGCTGTTTAATACATACAGAAGATAAAACAGAAACATGTTGGACTATTTTATACATGTTCCAACTTGAAAAATGCTTTATATATATAGAGTCACTGTTTAATTACTCATCACAAGCAACTTAACTGCCCATACATTTTATTAATTCATCCAAAACAAAACTTTTACAATTACAACAAATTCATTAAGCATACCTCTCCCAAGTTGCATATATTACACCATCCCGTAGTTCATTGTGTTCTCAGCCACTACTTTGCCATAGGGAGGCGGTAGATTGGTGTCCCTTTCAAAGACGATCGGTTTGAATACCGTACGGATGATATTTAAAATGAGAGGAAAGATCCACCACGAAAAAATAAACACCGGAACAAAAGTAATGATGGCAATAGGTATAATGAATAGAATCTCCTCATGACGCATTAGAGCTAATGCAAGGCAGAAGGTGACCATCATGGTCCCTATGGACGTGAAAAGGGCCAGCACACCGACCATCAATTTTTTTAGCAAGCTCATGAGGAAATCTTCAACACTGCGATCGTCTGCGAGGATTGTGAGAAATACTAAAATCGAAGTAGCAGCAAAAGACAGCGAGATCACATCAAACACTATGAAAGTCTTGAACAATAGTTTGTTTGCGAATTCCGGGTAACCTGTATCTTTGTTACTGCCACCAGGAACATTGAAAGCTGCAGCAAACATAATTGTCAAGACAAGAGCTCCTACTACCGTGGAAGATGCGGCTGGTCCTTTTTTTGATTTCTCCCCCGCCTTGATCAAAGTCTCATGCTCTTTACGAAACAATTGATGAGGTGTCAAACCGTCGTTATTTTGAACCTTTCTGTAACGAGACTTCGCCACATTACATACCTCCTGCATTAATCATTACATTCATACTTTGTTATATATGTATTATGAACTTTTGGAAAGTAATGTACAGTTCGTTAGAACCAATTGTACACCATTCTTCAACATATTACTAGCCCCCAATTTCTTGGAATCTTTCGTCACTAAGCTTTGTCCACAAATTATGCACTCTAATCTTAGAGATCAGAGTTCAAGTCCTAGCAGTAATTTTATTACCATTTTCCATTTTTTTTTGTTGGGTTCTTCTCTCTCTTATTTTTGTTGAGCCTCTCTCTCCAACCCTTGTTATAAACTTCTTTCTATATAAAAGTAGCTTATAATTAAGTTATTAATATATCAATATTTGACTTTCTTAATTAATTAAGACTAATGTATCAATAACTTAATTTAACTGTCAAAGTCACATAACCATTTTATTTAAGAGAGAGACAAGTGCATCATGAGTTGGAAGAACAGTCCACCAAAAATGGCGGAGAGAGACTCAACAAGAATGAGATAGAGAAGTCTAACAAAAATAAGAGAAAATAGAGGCGGGTAATAATACTGTTGCAAGGACTCGAACTCCGGTCTTTAGGACTAGAGTTCAAGTACCTTATTGTTAAGCTAACCAACTTAGATATAGTGGTACCCCCTTACTTTCACATAAATAAAGATGACTCCTACCTATGCTTGATATACCAAAAGAATTGCGGAACTAAAAAAAAAAATACACACTGATTTACCTTAAACCAAAAAATTTCTCTTTGCATTTGCAAAATTGTATGTGATGAGATGCTACCAGTACTGTCAAGATAGGGAGACTTGGCAGCGAAATGCAATACGTTATTCCCATCATGATCGCAACCTGATAGCAGTAAATCCTTCGTCTTATCATCAATTCCATAGATGAGGTTGAAACTCTTTTCTTGATGATTTTCAATTGCATGCCAAAACATATGTTTATCTTCAGTATGGGCATACAAAACATTACGATTAGCTGTGGTCATCTCAACAATGAACTCAGCATTCCCACGCTTTGTGGCTTCGATGATGGCCGGATAAACACAATATATCAATTCATCCATCTCAAAGGTTGACACCTTCTCACACACCAATCCAAAGAAGCCGGCACATGCCTTCTTGTATTCTGAATGGGCACATAATAATGTTTCGATATACATTGAAATAGCAGGGAATAGCAAAATCAAACATAAAAAAGTTGAGTACCAAAGTTGGTTTTAGCTCAGTGGTAATACACTTAAACTTTGGTTTATGAAACCAGGGTTCAAGCCACAGCAACAATTTATTACTTCTATATAAGTAAGGTTGACTCTTACCTATACTCAAGGATGGAGCCACTAGAAAACGTTTTAGCCTATGCATGTATCAGATATATTGGTACCTCTTCATCATTGTAACAATAGAGAAGGATCTCAGGGAATTGCTCAAGAAGGTCCGATGCAATATCTGGTGAAATTCATTATACACATTAATAAAGCTATAATTGAGACTTCAACTTTTATTAAAGTTGGTTCCTACGAACATAGGTTCAGATATTTACCAAATAATTTGGTATTGATGCAATGGTGAAGAAGGTGAACAGCCGCTCCACCTTCCTCGTGTTCTGGATTTAGAATATGTTCATGGGTGACACTGTTGAGAAAACGAGTTGTGCCCGGGAGGCCTTTTTGAGAAGCTGCCACAACCGGGACGTTTGTCACATTTCCAATGTTAGGCAAGTTACTATTCTTCTCAACCATGAGCTCTAGCAACGAATTCGGATGGCCATGAAGAGCAGCAATGGCAAGAGGAGTGTAACCATTCGCGTCTTGTATTTCCAACTCTTTTGGTGTCATGCGATCCACCAACCTCGTCGCCATCTCTACCCGACCGTTTCCCAAATGTAATGCATAATGAAGAGCCGTGCCGCCATCATGGAACAAATTGAGAGAGAGTGCTTCAGGATGATGGTTTAGGAACTCATTCACAGCCCTGAAGTCTCCTCTTTCTATGGCTTCCTTAAACGGCACGTAAACTTTAAAAAAAAAACATCATAATAGATAAAATTTATATTCTAAAGAATGGAATAAAAATATCATTAAATGGGTAATGTGTAAACGCAAATACCAGTGTGATTTTCTGTATGAGAAGCTGCCATGTCCTGAGGGACTTCAATATAACAGTGGTATAAGAATAAGGTCCAATCCCCAAGGAACTAACTTCAGTACAAGAATTAGGATTAGTTGTTAATATGTTTCCTGGAAATTTGAACAACATAGAATAAGGTGTACCCAAAAATAAATCTTGTATTACGCGAGTGTTTTTCATTTCATAAACTAACTATAAACTTTTTATAATCTACAAAAAGCAACAAATTATTATAACTACATCAAATTTGGGTGCGAATTGTCCAAACTATCACCGAAGATTTTACAAAAACAAGCCTTCAACGATCCGGGTTTTGCAAAAACTAATCCTTATTATTGGGTTAGTATATGCAAAAAAAGTCAACAAATTTAACGGCATTATAACGGACACGAAAAGAGAATAGTTTATAGCTAATTTGTGAAATCGAAGGTGTTTTAAGATTAATACTTACAAAAGTCGCATAACATAGGATTAAATATATGCAAGCACACAAAAACAGATTTGGAAACTATGTTGCTTTCAAGAAGTGGAACTTACAAAAAAGATAAAAAGTACATATTAACATTAAACTAATCATTAGATAAAAATAAAAGGTAAGGCAGAAAATTAGCTACTAACTCTGAAATAAAGTGAGAATGTGGTTTCTTGCAGTTGGGTAGCTATATGTTGAACTATGCGTCCGATGGATTCGTTATATATAAAGCAGAGCTACAGTTATATGTTGGTCAATTAATATTATCATAAATTAATATTATCTTATATTAAACTCATATAATCAATCATGCCAGCTATTCAACTAATCTCAAGCCCAACACTTGAAGAATCTTTGCACATGTATTATTCAATAATTGTCTTCCATGCAACTACTCCAAGTTTTATAATTAGTATTGTCAACAACATTGTTTGCAAATATTATAAAATTGCCACCAACTGAACATACTCAAGGTGATCAAAGTTTGTTTAGTCAATCAAACACTTAAGCCTGAGTCAATAGAATTAAAATTCAAGTTACAGCAATGGTGTAGCTGACAAAAAAAAACCCTACTTAAGACAGCCCTTCCATAAGCGGCAGATCCACAGGGCTGGGGGCCAGTTGCCCCTCTTGCCTTGAAAAGTTGTATAAAATAGTAGGGTTATCAATTCTCTTACCTTTGATAGGCTTAAATCATAGTTCTTATGAAAAAATTACGAATGTTTGGCAAATTTTTGTGCTTCTAAGTTTCTTTTTCTTTTTACTTCAAAACACTATTTTTAACTCTAGAATCTTACAACACTTTTTCATCACAAATAAGGGTTCCTCGATATGACATGGACAGTCTACAGTTGTGTTTGCTACTCAATCTGAAGTTTATAGTAATAGCTTGCTAGTCGACGTGACCTTTAGCATTCCTCGTTTGTGGGACATTGAGTCCTTGCGTTCATTCCTAGCTCTTTTTGCACAAATGTCCGAACTGATCAAAGATGTTGTTAAAGGGTGTCATGATCTATCTCTAGCTCTAATTACTATCGGGGGAATCATGAAAGATAAAACAGATGCTCAACAATGGAAGGATGCAAAACCTTAGGAGTGCGTGATTTCATAGTTGTGTTTCTGTGGGTGCTCACTTTAGAGCTGGCATGCCTGGGAACTAGTAACTATGAGTGTGTGATTTCACAGTTGCATACCAAAGAGACGCCACATAAATGCAGCTACTGGAACTATGACTTGACTAATTTTTCATAAAACATAAATTTATCACTTCACCAGTTGTGCTTCCTTGAGTAGGATAATCAAATTTAAAAATTTGTCAATCAAAGTAGGAGAAAGAAAAAAAACGCATACCACAGAACCTGCATGAGAATCTCTGGTGGGATCAAAGTGAATGGCCCAATAATCCAACCAGGCAATGTGGCAAACCTAAACCCATCATCATCTGCAGACCTTAGGAGAAAGGTACACAAGCCTCCTTATTTGGCCATGAGGCCGTTTATTAATATAGAATAAAACCCAATTGCTGCCAAATGATAAGTAGGTCATTAGGCCGTTCATTAATAGAATAAACGGTATGTCGGCACTATGTTGAGATAAAACCCCAAGAAGCAACATAAAGTACATCACAAAACTGTGTTGACATTCTTGACCCTCAAAGTTCGTACAACATAATCATTTTATTGCCATGACCACACTAACGTCACAATCCACAACATGTCACAACTTAAAAGCCAAATGTTCTAGCATGATTCACAATAAGTATACAGTGGAGGATCTAAAAAACAGAGCATAAGGGCTCCACTACTGTTCGATCAAAGCAAGAAATGTTCAGTACTATATTATGGTCTCCAAAAATATTAGTACAATCTATTCAACATCTTTATAACAAAGCCCTCTGACAACATATAAGCATTGGTAGAAATTAACTTCATAAAGCATTGATATCTAGGAAACACAACAGGAAGTTGGAGTGACAGAACTTAAAGTCTACAGTAACTCGTTATAAATCTACAATGGGTAAAGAACAATACATAAATTTCCATTTTTCTTTTTGCAACACTTTACCAGTATGGCAATGTTATGAAGACAATAACCCACTGTACAGGAGGGAACAAAAACTACAAAAGGAAAGTTCTATTTTCTGAACAACTAAAAAGATGCCTAGTATTGACTAGTGAGTGGCAATAAGATTTCTAATCTCCATCAAATGTTCATCATCTGAAATGCATAGAGAATGCCGAAGATTCGACATCCTTAGTTCTTCTTCCCAAGTCAAAGGCCCAGAAGCATACAATGACCCAATAGCACACCGATAGGCGAGTAGCTCTGACCTATGGCTTCCTGGAACTAATTTATCATTTATGGGAAGAGGATAGTCTTCTTCCTCATCTTCTCGGGCCAAAAATGACTCAGCATCACTACTAACTTCAGACACCAAATTCTCCTTTATGGGAAGAAGACACCTTTCTTCCTCATATCCCCGACCACAAAATGATTCAGCGTCGCTACAGAGACTCTCACTATCTTTCCTATGATGTTTACTAAAACAAAAGGATAAGGTATGATCAACATTGCTATTAGCACTACAGCTACCAACAGAAGATGCACAACTCTCAGTGTCAACTGGTATTGAGATTCTCGAAATGAAACTATCATCACTGCTGCCAACTTCTCTTCTATATAGATCATTTCGTCCATTATTAAAAACAGAATTCATACATTTTTCACCCAATAATTCTTGTGGGGAGACAAATGCTTCTACCTTTTCAGAAGCTTGTACTGCATTTTCCAGAAACACCTGTTGACGGCTACCATCCTTCTCGATCACTCTCACCTTCTGAGCAGCTAAATTACGTGAGTCAACATAAGATGAGCGAAAAGGCGACCCCTTCCTTTTTCTTGTGGAGATAGTGAGGGAATTTTGTGAACCCTGTTCAAGAAGAACAAATAAAGATGCTAATTAGTCACTGAAAATTTAGGGATTCAAAAGTAACAAAACACACACATGCTCACAAGTTTCAATTTTGCTAAATTAACAATAGGATCAAAATGATGAGTAAAAATGGTGAAGATCTAAGGATTTGAAAGCTCCGAAACATATTAGAAGTCCTATGTGTAGCAATTAGGGCATAGAGGGTCCACACAGACCAGCCAAAACATTGCAGCAGTCACTGGCTAACAAACCCTTACAGTAAAAATAAATATATAATAGAGAAAAGGTATTACCCAGTGCTGGTTCCACATAAGTGGAGTCTTGGGAGGGTTCATATCAGTTCGGTCCTAACCTTCAGCACATTAGCATGAAGGGGCCACTCTCGATACTTGAACCCGCCATCTGCAGTTGAATCCCAAGACATTTACCATTACACCAGACAATGACCCCTAAAATTGCATATGTTAAAATGTAAGTATAATTACCTTCCCAATTATGAACCATGTCCCATTTTCCCACGATTGCCGCACCCTGAGATGAGATTTTTGGACTTCAAATTCCTTAGTCAATCCAAGTAACCTAACCAAAAAGTAGTTCCCACCCATAGATTCTGTTACCATTGCTGTCTTCCAAGATAGCTTGTGGAAAAATTCAACAAGATCACCAGGGACCCAATTATCCAACCCTTCCACTGGAGGTGGGCAGGGCCTAATGGCCTTCCTGGGCCCCTTCTCCAGTACGGCCATGGTTGTTACTGGAAACCAACCATACTTCACCGAGTATGTACGCCCGTCCCCAGAGATTATCTCTGCAGGACGCCAAGATCCCGTTGCAACCTCCTCCTTGCTCAGCACCTCCACTTTAGACCCTTTCTTCAACCTCATTATGATGCCAATGAATTCAATTCAAAACACAATTCAGCAACCTGTAGAGACGGGGAATTGTGTTAATAACAATAAAACCATGATGTGCCAAAGCAAAACTAAAAATAAATCATCCACTAAAAAAAACATAAAGGGCTTGAAATTCAGAACAATATATGTGGAATTAAGACAATCTTCTTGAATGCTTAACATTCACACAAAAATTAGCACCCAGTGACAATAACTCGGTTTAAAACTCACAAACATCTACATCTGCAAATCTAAAAAGCATAAAGAAATAAACAGCACATATATAATCAACACTGACATTGACAAAATCATATATAATGACAGTTCCAGATGAAGTATAAATACAATAAAGAAAACATAAGCATCTCACAAAATCTGCAAACAAATGCATATAGCCGATTCTTCACCAAATCGATTAACGAAACGGACGCTATCAGTCCAAACTCGCAACCGAAGCGAGTGAAACAATCGATTCTTAAGCTCATTCTATTTCTCAAGCGAATCAGCAAGCAATAGCAGAACAAAAACAAAATCAAACGACAAAGATCGTCTAAATAGTGAATCGAAACATGCTTAAACACAAGATGAACCATATATTAAATTGCAGAACACAAATCGAAGCTTCAAAAAAACGAAGAAACCGAAGATTATCAAAGATTGAGACTCGACGAACCTTAGCAACGTAGACGATTCTGGTGAATTCGCCGATTTCTGATCAGTCTCTCCCAATTTCGCGAAATTGAAATATTAGTTAGGAAATAGATAGAGTTTTCGCGCTTTATATACGTCCACGCTTATTGCTCGTATTTTCTATAAATTAATTACTAAACTTAAGCGGAGGTATTTACGACGTCGTTTCGCTACCATCCGAATTTCTAGCGGACTGAGTATTCGAATCCTAGTCAAATTTTTGGAACTTCAAGCCCAAACCCACTTGGCAAGCTCGAAGGCCCAACTGGATAGCCACACTCTGTGGGCTTCAATGGCTCAACTAAGATGTCCGGCCCGCTGGGCATGATACGCCCAAACAGTGTGGTTGGCACGTGCGAAAACTGTCAAGTTTGCGCACGTGGCGGGTCAACCACCGAAGTGCTTGTAAGGCATGGATTGTGATTGAAACCATTTCTCTTCCACACACAGAACAGAAGCTCCTCTGATTCTGATCTCTAGGGTTCATAGCTCCACCGCCGCCGCCTCCACCGTCACCGTCGTGATCGTAACCTCAATCTCCGTCGACGTCTCTCAGAAACCATGTGGAGGAGAGCGATACTTTCACAGCTGAAAACCCTAGCCCCGCGCCGATCCACCGCCGCGGCTCTCGCCAATCGGCCTCTCGTTTCTCCGTCAGTCTCGGCTCCTGCTTTCTCTCGCCTCTTCAGCGCTGAATCTGGTAATATCTCTATCACTGCCACAGAGAAGTAGAAAGTTGAACAACTGACTCTGATTTGATCTCAGATGTTCTCTGTAGACAGTCGAGTTTATGTATTGGCTGATCTGATTGTGGTTTTTTTATTTTGTTTCTTCTGGATTGCAGGAGAATCTGCCGTGAAGAAGAGGGTTGAGGATGTAATGCCAATTGCCACCGGTCATGAAAGAGAGGAGCTGGAAGCATCGCTTGAGGTATTTTCTTACCCTATAACGTGTTTGTTTTAATCGCTATGCATTAATAACTTGAGATGCAGTTAAGTGGGTAGATCTATCTGTAACTGTTTATAGAATTGAAGCTTTCATTTTTCTCTTGTGGGCTAAAAGGTGGTTGCTTTTAAGAATCCCGAGCCATACAATTTATTTTCTGGATATGCTTTGTTGGGTTTTTTTGAATTTAGTGATTTTTGTGATGGAGAATTCTGATATCATCTTGTTTCTGTTGGTTCAGGGGAAAGACATTCTTGAAATAAACTACCCAGTTGGTCCTTTTGGAACCAAGGTTAGTGTTCTTTTGGATTTCATTATTTTGTGGTCTGAAAATCTTATTTTCATTCCGTGTAGCGAAGTGCATTTAGTTTCTGTGGTATTGACTGTGTGCAACAAAATAATATTGGTAGTAGGATCTTATGTTGAAGTTTATTGATTGTGTCACATCTCATATAGTGGCTGAAAGGATTGGTTTATTTGCTGCTGTTCTCTTATAAATCCATTGAAATTGATAGCAACAGATTACACAATGATAAATTCGTATTCTGAGTGACTTATGTCAAGATTTTTATATACTAGCATGATTTACTGAGACAATTAAAAAATAAGCAACCCCCTCCCAGACCATCAAAATTACCATATTGGCCTGTCATGTTCTCTAGGATCATTCCAAGGGAATGAGTTACTCTGTGAAACTGTAGATGCATGAACATCCTATACCTACACTTACACAATGGACCATTTTTCTATTGCCTAGGTTTAGGAGTGCAACTTTGCTCAACCATAGAATCAGGAATCATGTTTGTGAATATAGTTTATTAATGGTATTCTGAACCCTTTTTTTTTTCCTGTATAATCCAAGATTTAAGGTGGTTGATATGCATTATGCAATTATTTCTTCTCACTTTACACCTAGATTTCATGATGATACCGGCAAGACTATTTCATCTATAGTATTTGCTTGCAGGAAGCACCTGCTGTTGTTCAGTCTTACTATGACAGGAGAATAGTTGGATGCCCTGGTGGAGAAGGAGGTTGGTAGTCTTCATTATTTACTGGTTGTGATGTTCTGGTTCTATTGTGGAGAAGGAGGTAGATAACGTATGGTTGTAATTGAATTGCAGAGGACGAACATGATGTTGTGTGGTTCTGGCTGGAGAAAGGCAAGCCACATGAATGCCCCGTGTGCACACAGTATTTTGTGGTAAGACTATCGGATCAAGAGTTTGAGATTGAATGTGGATTGATGACATCTATACTTGCACATCCAAGGATGCCCCATTTGAATATGTACACAGAATCTAGATATAGGTCTCTAGTACTATTGCTAGATTTGGATTTTAATTCAGTTTAGATAAGTTCACCCCAGAAACTTAACACTCACGCCCAAGACTGTCTGAATAGTCAATACATCTACCCAAACTTACGTTATTTCTACATACATCAGTGCTAGATTTCTAGCTGTACTGTTCTAATTAACTGTATTGATGTTTTGCAGCTTGATGTGGTGGGCCCGGGAGGAGACCCCGAAGGACATGATCACCATGATCATCACTAATCGCAGTATATCATTTTCCTGCTGGAATAATATTTTGAAAACGAAGAGACTGTTTCCGTTATAATGTTCAACTTAGAGATGCAAAAATTGTGCTTGTTTGTTTTCAATTGATCTTTTTGGTTCTTGTGTTGGCAACATTTTGAATAGCTACATTATTTTGGAATTCTAGAGATGGTTAGCCATCGTGTTGCAACTATGTATCTTGATAGGTTTCATCAATGAATTATCAAATAATTGGTGCAAGTTGATTCTTTCGTGAACCCCTTTTTTCGGCATTCAAGGGAATAAAACAAACAATGCCTGAAACATATCATCAGGTTCTTCTATTTTGTCTGGCTGAAGTTTTATTTGCATGTATTGTGTATTGTGTTTAGCTTTGTAATTGTACCAAAATTGTCAAAACAGTGAGGATTATCCATTTTAAACTGGTAATATTTTTCTTGCTTACACAGACAATAGAGGCTTGAATGCCTTTCACCTCTTTTAACTATTTACTTATTTAACTTACATTTACTAATTAGTTTGTTTATAGGGATTGTATATGTTGTTTTAAACCTCGTTAATAGCTCCCATTCCTTACCTGTTTATTGTTCAATTTTATACTAACTACTAAGAACACCATATCTTTCCTTTGTTAATTGTATCAGGCCCTCATTGAACAAAATTCAAACTTGAATTTGAACAATGGGTCTTTCCAAATCAAGATTTTGCCTGTAAATCATGTTTAAAGGTTCAAGATTTGGACAAAATTTTATTTTCAAAGTTATATTTTTTTCCCCTCCCGTTTTGAATTTAAACTAAAGAGTTTTGAAATTGGAAAATCAAAGTGAGCACTGAAGATACAAAAGGCCAGCTGATAAACCATTCTTAAAACAAACTTTCATGACACTCTTCTGACTCTGAGACTTCAACTCCCATGGAGTTTGTTCATGTTGTCTTTGTAATCTTATGAGACATCTCTTTCACATGGAGTTTCAGGTTAGTATTTCCCTAAAACCCCATTCTTTTTTTAATTTTCTCTCATGGGTGCATATAAAGATTGAAACTTTTGCTGTTCTGGGTTAATGGGTATCCATCAATTACCATAGAACTTGATTGCTGTTCTGGGTTAATGGGTATTCATCAACTACCATAGAACTTGATTAACAAATGATTAAGAAAACAAAGATACTATTTTTCTTTTACATACTTGGATCATTCCCTTTTCATCTTTTCAGTAATATCCTTCAGTAATATTCTTGACCCTTATTGTGCTAATTACTTGGTTTGCTTCATTTCTAGAGCTGAATCAATGAATATGCCAAGTTCTGCTATATATTTTCTCTGGCTCATCAAATGATGTTATGATTTCATATTCACTTCTTATTATGATCCATGTTTGTAATACCCATTTGAAAAGTTTGCATTTTTTATGGGTTCAAATATATATTGTTACAGTTGTTTTCTTCATTGCGTAGGCCTAGTGATTATTGTGTTCTTTTCGTGAATCGAAGACCATCCTGATATTGGTTCAGGTTTCACTTTTGTTGTGTTAATCTTTCAACTTGCTCGAGGTAGGATCTGTTATTAGCTATTGTTCTTGCTATTTCAACTCACTTCTGCAACTTTCTTAGTTGGGTTTCTGATGAATAGTGCTCCTTTTGCTCTACTGATTAGAAGCTTCATGAAAAATAAGAATGTCTCGGATAATCTGGTACAGAAAGAACAGACAAAACCAGAAACAGATTCATGAAAAAATGCCAATATCAAAATTGGTAAACGGAAATTCATTTCTGTAAGAAGACTATTGTTTTGTTACCCATAATTGGATTTACAATGCAGTGACAGAATGCGACAAGTTACATTTCTTTCTTACCACAAAACTGCATGATTGCCTGTAATGCTACTAACCCTCCAAGACAAGGGCACACAAGCTAGTGCACTTTCCTAGAAAAAAACCCGAAAACCTGCTAACAAAATGATCATTTGCACTGATCATTTGCAATGTCTTGACCATAATTTTCCATGTCATTGCTACCATTTTCACCTGTACTGCACGGGCTGAGAGGAGGAAAGGAAGGCAGGCCATGCAAAATGAACTTGCCACCATTTCTCAAGTTCCTCAAAGAACTTGAACCTGGCTCTTGTGATCGTTTTGGAGGTGACACTTGTTTCTGATTTGGTGAGCTAGCTTGCACAGCCTTGCTTGGAGTAGAAGCATCAGTGAGCATCAGAGGTGGGTCAGTAGTGTTCTTCATGATGTTCTCATACGATGTGTAGTCATTTGTGATATCATTCAAGATGTTGCTCCCATATAGCTGCTGTGTGCATATGGCAAGTGGATACTGAAACATAACCCCTTGAAGTTGAAGCAACTGGTTTTGACTTGAAGACCCTGAAAAAAGCGCAGCTTCTGAGGCAGGATGTGGTATTGGAGTGAGACTGAGATTGCTTGTATCATCAAGCTCTTCCCTTCTTGGTGCACTGGTCTGTCCTGTATCTGGCTTCTCATGAGACTCGTTCCTCCATCTCTCAACTCTTCTGTAAGCTGTTTTTTATCGGATTTAGAATACATAAATTGTATGGAAATATCCTTAAAACAGTATGTTTTTCTATATGGTAATCAAGAACTTGTTAAGGTTTTGAACCAAATGTACTTGTTTAAGACCTTAGAGAAAAAAGAATTATGAGTATCATTCTGACCTGTTTTTGCACCAAATGAATTTTTACAACCATCACATCGGCACCCATCAGAGCACCCAACTTTAGACTGTAAACAAAGCCGATGTAACAAAAGAAGAATAATCAGAACACATTTACATAATCATTTTTTTTATCAGCAATTATTTAAATGTATCAAGATTCGAACCCAAGACTACCCCTTATATAGAAGGGAGGTATATTTTTGCCCCTTGACCCAACAAGAGTTTGTGAGAGATCAAAGAGGCCCAACCGAAGTTGGTAAGAGAAGCCCAATGAGGCCCAACCAAAGGTATTGGTGCTGGGACTTAAACCCTGGTCTAATGCATAACAGTGATCTAGGAAATAATGTACTGCTGAATTTGGTTTATAGATAATAACCTGATAGCATTCACAATATTTTTTCAGACATTTGGACTTCTTGCAATTGCATCCTCGTTTGTGCCTGGCTGAGGCTGGGGTAGTCCTGTTACCATCTTCCTGCAAATTATTTTCAAGATTCAGAATCTTAAGATTGAATTATTAACTGTACTCATTCAGATACATTGAGATGGAACATACCACCATATATGTTGGAGAGTCCATGGCATGCTTGACGATTTTTGGAGCAAATGCTAGTGGATTGCGCGATTCAATTTGTTGCCTTGTATCAAGAACTGTGTCCTCATATTCAGGTTTGTTAAAGCAGTTTGTGCATGCACAGGAGGCAACACAATAAACTCCTGCTGCAAAGCACTCGCAGTAACTGTCAACAACAAAGAACAAAGCTGATATAAAATCCAATCATCAACGTGTCCTAGGCTAGGACACTCTTTAAGATAACATGAAAATAACCCTCTAATTATCAACTTACAGTTTCAAGCATTTGGACCTCTTACAATTGCATCTTTTGCATCCTTCATTCTCACTGGTCA
The DNA here is from genome assembly GCA_036897725.1 of Erodium texanum. Classification (NCBI taxonomy): domain Eukaryota; kingdom Viridiplantae; phylum Streptophyta; class Magnoliopsida; order Geraniales; family Geraniaceae; genus Erodium; species Erodium texanum. The sequence goes on from JAYMSW010000185.1 coordinate 17,416, forward strand.
TTGACCCTTTCTTCCTACACTTATATCCCAAACTGGTTATTCAGCAAGAACGTGAGAAGAACAAAAAACACTTAGAAATCAATAATAAAGTGGACTTGCCTCTTCCTCTTAGGACTTGCTTGAGCATATCTGTTCGTATCTTGCAAGGCATGTGTACTAGATTCTCTTGCCACAACAATTCGATTCTCTTGCAGATCACCACATACTTGAGCAGAGAATTGTTCAGATCCAGTCAATGATGCTGAGTTACTATCTGTGTTCTTTGTTAAATCATGGCTCCTCTGAGGCATCACTTGCTTGCTCATAAGCCCACTCACATTCAAGTGTGAAGCTATGGAAGCAGATCTATCAATTCCATTTAAATGCAACATGGAAGAGTTTGTGCCCTCTGATGTTGATGGATAGTGATGGGAACGAAAAGTTACAGGATTACCATAGCTATGAAGAGTCTCAAACTGCAGATGTCTACGTGGGACACGTTGGTTTTGATTAATGTCCTACATTAAGCACACACATTATTATATTTTCACGTAGAAAGGCAACAATAACGATGATTTCAAGTGAATAGTTCTCTTACCATGGAATCGTCATTGGGAACTGGTCTTGAGCTCAAGTTATGATCTCCAGATTTTGAATTGAAGCCGTTCTCTTCAGCATTTTGAAGATCACATTCGATCGCATTCAAGATTATAGAATAAGATCCAACAGGCTGTATATTCATAGTAGGCTCAACATAGTTCACATCTTTAGCAGTAAACTCTGGGAAATCATCAAACCTTTCATTGGCCCAATGAGCACTGTTGGCTACAAGTTCTTCTGCTCCTCTATCACCATCATCAGCTTGTCCTGTGGCTTCCTTGGGCCCAAAACCACTCTGTGAACATGGTGCTTCATTAGCTGACTTTATCTCCAAGTGGGTTGTATTAGGATCACTCAGGTACACTCCAGTAGACTCCGAAGGACTGTGTGACAGATTTTCCTTCTCCAAGCAAGGAGCATCTATGTCCTTGACTTGGCTGTTGCAATGTCTAAGAACAATCGAACTGACAAAGGGAACAAATTCAATCAAAGGATCAAGAACATTCTTGATATTTCCACAATTAGAAAGCAAAATGATCATAAACTTACGGTGTATGTATCTTCATACCTGAGCCTGGTTTCTTGGTGTAGGGCTAGATGGGGCGATGTAAAGACTGGCTGAGGGGAACGGAGGGTAGTTTCTGACTCTGTAAGCCTTGACCAGTAAGGTCCTGCCTTCCCTGGCTTTAATGGAGAAAGATTACTGAAAACAGCCTACAATGAAAAAGACGGGGAAATTTGAGTTGTATTCGTTTCAGTATGCCATAACTCATTGCATCTGAAGTCTTAGAGCTTAAGACGTTTCAAGCACAGGAGCTCAATAACATGACATCGATCAATATTAGTTCATCAAAGATCTGCAGAACCAAACATTCCAATACGGTGAAATAACCTAAAGACACTCTCAACCCACAACAATTGCAATCCCAATATGCAGTACCCAAAACCAAATCCAACATAACCACACATCCCAAACCAATGCTTAAGCTCAGTTACACAACTGATGATTCATGGTTCTAGGGAAGTATGTTGATTTTCATTTTCCCATCAACCAATCAGTACATCAAAACACACTCAATACTCAACAGTTACAGCACAAATTACTCCTCTTCCTAACAATCCCCTTGATTTTCTCAGCAACCAATCAGTACCCACAAAACAATGATCAGCACAACCAAACACCCCACAACAATCAAATGATTCAACACCCAAACATGACCCAGGACACAGAAACCCCACAGCAATTCTACAGATTTTCCCAGCAACCAAACAACCTTCCAATACAAAAATCACCACATCCCAACACCAGAAAACAGTGAAACGATCCGAAACACACCAAACCCACAAAAATCCCATCCCATTTCTTCAACTTCCATCACCCAAAAAGTAAAACCCAACAAAACCCAGGACAACAAACACAAATCAAACCTACAAAAAACAACAGATACCAAATCGCAGTACAAAACAATAACTGAGAGTAACATTACATCAACCAGCGGAGAAGAAGAAGGAGGAGACGAAGCAGCAGCAGCACGCAACCGATTCGATTCAGGCGATGAAGCGGCCATGACACACTCGAAGACGATGAAGAAGAAGAAGATGAAGAGCCCTATACTTGCTCTCCGCATCGAATGCGCTATTTCACATCCTCTCTCCGCGCTTACAGATTGTGCGCGTAACACCACAATCAACAGACTCTACCATCGCGCACATCATATCTCCCATTTAAACCACCTTGCCGAGCGGGAATGGGCGTTACTTTCCACACACCTCTCTCTCTCTCGATTTTCTCTAATCATCTTTCATATATTTAGCTCCTAATTTTTTGCTAAAATTAAGGTTGATACGTCGGTTAATATTGCTGCAATTACTAGCTTGTAATAATTATATTATATGGTTTTAGTAACATAGTCTATATTTGGTAATTATTAATAAAAAGTGAAATTGCATTTAATTGTTGGGAATTCTAAAACCATTACTTTGGGTTTTTTTTAATGTTATTTTGCACTATACATCTTATTTATTATTTTTATTGGGCGAATAAAAAACTTATTTTTATTAAATGTGTGGCATGATAAGTGTGATGTGATTTATTTCATATATTTATTAAAGGTAGATTATTTTTTATATAAAAAAAAAACTACTTTTCTATATTTATTTTCAACTTTATTCATTTTATCTATCACAAAACAATAAGCGTGTGTTATTATAGTGTTAGTCAACTTAACTTTTTGTAATACAATATCAAACTTAACAGTTATGTAACTCCAATCGAAATAAAAACATTAACAAAAAGTCTGAGAAGTTTATATTTGTATTATAAAAATGATATAAAAATTAAAGAATGTGAATTAATATATTTATTTATGTTTTATTTCCTCTACTATTTTATCCAAGATTCACAAAATCTACTTCTTAGTTAAAGTTGTTAAAGAAAAATTTAAAAGGGATAAAAAAAATTATTGGATAAAGTATATCCTAAATTTTTATAATTTGCTTTCATTTAGAATTCTTCTTATAGTAAATGTCATCTATAACTAAAAATGACCAAATTAGAGCTACTATTTATAGTAAATAGTAGTTAGGAATGAATAGAACAAGGCCTTGCTTGTCGGGCCTCATCATAATTATTTCTTAAGACAAAAGCCCGATATGTTAATCTAGCCCACCAGTGTTTGGGCCTTGGTCCAAACAAGTCTTGTTGGTCTCGAATACGACATCGTTTACCTTTGACTAAACCCTGCCTTAAACCCTAAACTCAAAGCTTGACAAAGCTCTGTTTGGTTGCCTAGAAAATAGCAGGAAACGCAACGAGAAAATCGGATTCTCTGCAACCAATTTGAAGAAGAAGCCATGAATTACAGGTTCCAGAACCTCCTCGGAGCTCCGTACAGAGGCGGCAACGCCGTCGTCACCAACAACACCCTCCTGATCTCGCCGGTCGGTAACAGAGTCTCCGTCACCGACCTCATCAAGTCCCAGACCTCTACGCTTCCCATCCAACCCTCCCCCAACACCACCCGCACCGCCGCCTCCCCCGACGGCGTGTTCCTCCTCACCGTCGACGAGAAGAACCGATGCCTCTTCATAAACCTCCGCCGCCGCGTCGTGCTCCACCGGATATCCTTCAAGAAGCCCGTGAGCACTGTCAAGTTCAGCCCCGACGGGAAGCTCATTGCCGTCGGGACCGGGAAATTGGTTCAGCTGTGGCGATCTCCGGGATTCAGGAAGGAGTTTTTTCCGTTCGAGTTGATCAGAACCTTCGCTGATTTCGATGACAAGGTCACTACTCTGGATTGGAGCCCGGATTCGAAGTACATGCTTGTTGGGTCCAAGGACATGACTGCAAGGTTGCTTTGTGTGGAGAAGCTGAGAGGAGCTGAGAGCAAGCCATTTATGTTTCTGGGTCACAGAGATTCAGTAGTGGGTACATTTTTTGGTGTTGACAAGAAGAGCAATGAGGTCTGTAAAGCTTATACCATAGCTCGTGATTGCTATATCTTCAGTTGGGAATATGTTGTTGAAGACTCGGCACCTCCATCTCCAGGGACACCAGAGAGGGATGGAGAAGAGAAATTGGAGGGTGAAGGAAAGGCCATTGTGAAGAAAAGGAAGAACCCTGATGAAAAAGAGGCTGATTTGGGCGAAAACCTGCACTTGCATAAGGGGAAATGGAAGCTATTGAGGAAGGATTGCTTTATGCAGGCTCATGCCAAAGTAACTTCATGTGATTATCATCGAGGACTCGAACTTATAGTTGTGGGTTTTTCAAATGGTGTGTTTGGGCTCTATCAGATGCCTGACTTTGTGTGCATTCACCTCTTGTCAATATCAAGAGAGAAGCTTACTACTGCAGTGTTCAATGAGCTTGGAAACTGGTTGACATTTGGTTGTGCAAGACTTGGGCAGCTGCTAGTGTGGGAGTGGCGGTCTGAGAGCTATATATTGAAGCAACAGGGGCATTATTTTGATGTGAATTGTCTTGCATATTCGCCCGATTCACAGCTCTTGGCAACTGGAGCTGATGATAACAAAGTCAAGGTAATTCTCTAATCTAGCTAAAAACTGATATTTGTGTAGTTAGTGTGCATTCAAATAATCCTATTGCTGCATTATATACTCAAGATCACATTTAGCTTGTTGCATTGTTTATTAGGAGTCTTGTGGCATTTAAGTTTTGGTTGAATACCATTGATTTGAGCTTTGAAAATATACATTTGTTTCTGTTCATCAGCTTGTGAATTTTGAGCTCCAGCTGCTATCTCTGTTGCTCCAATGCTTTCAGGATTGTATAGTGTCAATTTTGATGCAAACTGGTCTAATAATGCTCAAATCACAACTTTTCTTCTGATATTAGATATGCTACTGCAAAATAAGCTCATTTATCTTCCTGGGTCACTCTTGTTTCATGTGGAAGTCACTTAGTCCTAGGAAATAATTGGGCACCACTCCATCTATCCATGTTCATATTCTGGTTGATGTTTCTTGTTTAAGTTCATAACTGGCATGTCCTGAACTCGCATGGAAGTGCTAAGATTTACTTCTTACAGGTCTGGACCGTCTCCTCAGGCTTTTGCTTTGTGACATTCTCTGAGCATACAAATGCAGTCACAGCCCTCCATTTTACAGCTAGTAGTAATTGTCTCTTGAGTGCATCATTAGATGGGACTGTTCGTGCATGGGATTTGTTTCGATACAGAAATTTTAGAACATTCACAACCCCTACTTCTAGGCAATTTGTTTCTCTAGCAGCAGATCAAAGTGGTGAAGTCATTTGTGCAGGAACTCTAGACTCCTTCGAGGTACTTTAATCCATCCATTGCCTCTTGTTTTGTTTTTTGCTCTGCTCTAGCTTCGTTATATAGTTTATCTGACAAAATCTATGTTCATGTATCATAGATATTCGTTTGGTCGATGAAGACAGGCCGCTTATTAGATGTTCTTAGCGGCCATGAAGGCCCTGTTCATGGCTTGATGTTTTCTCCTACAAATGTGAGCTCATCTGTTTTATTTGACCTTCATTTCTGATTACAAAGCTATTCACAATGAGCTTATAAGGTGTCCCCTTTTCACTTGTAGGCCGTTCTTGCTTCATCTTCATGGGACAAAACTGTTCGATTATGGGATGTTTTTGAAGGAAAGGGAGCTGTGGAATCATTTCCTCACACCCATGATGTTCTTACAGTTGTTTACCGTCCTGATGGGAAGCAATTAGCTTCCAGCACATTAGATGGACAGATTCATTTCTGGGATCCAATTGATGGACTCTTGATGTATACAATTGAAGGCAGTAGAGACATTGCTGGAGGGCGCCTCATGACTGATCGAAGATCAGCAGCTAACTCAACTTCAGGGAAGTTCTTCACCAGCTTATGCTATTCTGCTGATGGAAGCTACATCTTAGCTGGTGGGAATAGCAAATACATCTGTATGTATGATATTGCTGATCAGGTCAGTCTTGATATAAAAACTCAGATATTAATCTTAGAGAAATATGAAATAGGATATAAAAACTTGATGTTGATCTTGAGCATCATATATTCCTTGTAGGGTACCCTACAATCCATGAAATATACGACATGCAGAAGCTAATATTTCCTTGTTCATGCCATAACAAGTTGATGCATTGAACATCATATATTCCTTTTAGGTTACCAATGAACTTGTAGGGTACCCTACAATCCATAAAATACACAACAATCCAGAAGCTAATATTTCCTTGTGTATGTCATAAACACTAACAAGTTCATGGATTGAACATCATAGCTTCCTCTGAAGCTGTTCTTGCCTGTTTGGTTATTTTCATTCCCTTAAATATGTTTATGTCTTGTTCTTATGTGCAAAACTTATCTGCTTCAGTAGAGGTATTGCTTATAGGGAACCCTACAATCCGTTCACATGTTTATCTCGAACAATTGCAGGTACTCCTTCGCCGGTTCCAAATCACCCACAACCTCTCTCTAGACGGAGTTCTAGACTTCCTAAACTCAAAGAACATGACAGATGCAGGCCCTATTGATTTAATCGATGATGACAACAGTGATACAGAAGAGGGAATCGATAAACAAACTCGAGGAAAGCTAGGCTACAACCTACCAGGATCCATGCCTAACCAAGGAAGACCCGTCATCAGAACCAAATCCTTAAGAATTGCACCAACTGGTCGAAGCTTCACAGCTGCAACAACAGAGGGAGTACTAGTATACTCAATCGATGAATCATTCATCTTTGATCCCACAGATCTTGACATAGATGTCACACCAGAGGTACAATTTCATGTTCTTGCATACAAACATGAACTGAATTAGCACCATTCGTTCCTGTTCCTGATCATACTTGTGTTCTTGCACAGGCTGTGGAAGACGCTCTTAATGAGGATCAACCAAACCGGGCTTTGATCCTGAGTCTTCGTTTAAACGAAGATAATCTGATTAAAAAGAGTGTTTTTGCTGTCAATCCGGTGGATATACCTGCAGTGGCTTCTGCAATTCCTCTCAGATATCTGCAGAGATTAATCGAAGCATTTTCAGATCTTCTTGACACTTGCCCTCATCTTGAATACATTCTCCGGTGGTCTCAGGTTCTCCCTCCATCTCTCTTCTTCACTATCTTCTTGATACAATCCATGATTTGAATCAAAATTTAACGAACAATGGTTACTGCAGGAACTGTGCAAAGCTCATGGACCAGCGATCCAGCAGAACTCCAGGACTTTGCTTCCGGCACTGAAGTCATTACAGAAGGCGATGACAAGGATACATCAAGACTTAGCAGACACTTGCTCGTGGAATGAATATATGCTTAGTTATCTATGCTCTGTCGGAACCAGTAAATGATTAGAGATACGCTTTAGTCTGTAATTTTTGCTGAGGTTTTGTTCCTTGTATTGATTTTTTTGCCGGCTGATTTGAATACAATTTTTCCATGAATTGAGCAGCTTCACTTTTTTTTTCCTGATCCCATGAATCACATAAACGTACATATAGTCAATAGATCTTACAATATTTACTCATAATCTGAAACATAGTATATAACTGAAGAGACAAAGAGCTTACACTTGGGACTATTTCAGGACCTGGTCCTTTGTATAAACCTGGTAACATATGCTAACCAAATATCTGAGTAGCAAAAGAATGTAACATAAAAATATGATCTACAACGCTACTGATTCGCTCCATTTCAAATTCTACAATGATAGCTTATTGCTTCATTTCAAACTCTATGATGATAGCTTATTGCTCCATTTCAAATTCTTCAACGACAGCTTATTCTTTCTTCTCCTGGTGAGATGTAGCAAGATCCTTGAGCTTTTCCTTCAGTTCACCGTTCTATGCAACCAAAAACATGCTGTTAGAGCAATGTATGTGACAATTTGAGTAAGCAATTTGGGTTTCGGTACTGAAATTCACCTGGTGCATGCTGAGAACTATGTCAGAGCCTCCGATGAACTCTCCATTGATGAATATCTGAGGAAATGTTGGCCAGTGGCTGCAAAACAATCAGAAAGACTGTAAGCAACGAGCAATTTCAACTTGTAATAGCAACGACACTCCATGTTATGGTGGAGGCATGATTAGTGTCAATAACAAGTCTAAGCAATGCACTTCCAACAAATTCCAAGAGAGCTACTTCTATAGGTTCTCAAAGAAAATGATGTTCACTGTAACCTTCATTCCATTTCTATTACCGGGCAACCTCAAAATATTGTAACTCATCAGAAATATTGATTTTTAGAACATTTTATTTTCAGGGAAATGAGTTCAAATTACTACCCCATGTTTTAGCTTACCTGAAGGCCTTAACGGCATTTTTCAGATCAGGATTCTCCAAAATGTTTCTAGCACTCAGAGGAACATCTGCAAGGGCCAAAACAAAAATATCAATACCATAAGTTAACAATTATGATTTAACGAAGACACATATTAGAGGTTTATAGCCTTATACTACACTTAACGAGTAAAGGTGTAAATTACATCACTTACCGTAAAGTTTCAACACTCTGACTGCTAAGGAGCTGAATCCACACTGAGGAAAATCAGGCACCCCTTTCATGTAAAGCATAACGTGGTTTTCCTTAACATCCTACACCAAATCAAAATACAAAGCTAAAGATTAGCTCACAAGGCTTAAAGGGTAAGCTAGTTTAGGATACAGTTTCTTTTATAAGACAAAACTAAGGAAAAGTCAAAAAAGGTTTCTACATATCTTACCTGTTCAACAATGTCCTTCAAAGAAATGCTAGAGTTCTCAACCTTGCTAGCAGGCCTAAAGTCTTCGTGTGTGTCAGGATCATTTAGCACACTAGTTGAGTACCTCATCCCATTGTGGTACAAGGATCCAGAAACCTATTAATAATACAGTGACATAATGTAAAAAGCGAACCTTAAATTTGAAACATAATGTTTCTTGGAACGACTCTACAAAGAGCTAAGGTATTCGTACTTACAATTCCACCCGAACGGGCAGCCGGGAAACCCGAAACTCCCTTCGAAAGTATATTTGCTAACGACCTTGCCATGATATTGGTCATCTCTGATTCAACAATGGAACTATGAGGTGTTAGAGCAACGCACAATTAACACTATCTGCACAAATCCGTAATTATCACTATGAGGTGTTAGAGCAAGGTTTTAATCTACTGGATCAATATCAATTACAGGTTCCAGAAATTACAGCATACAAGAGTTTCACATTGTTTCTTCCATTTTCAGTGATTTTCCCATGAACCAAACATGAACTACATGTATACAAGGCAACCAAAATAGATTCAAATTTTAGACATGGGTATGAAATTTATACTGAAATAATCAACTGAAAGTTCAAATCACATAGTATTAATGAACAATCAAAGAGAGCCGCGACACAAATGATGCTGAATCAAGCATTCACACAACACAAAACAGAGATCATCCCGAAAATCCGAAGCTTACCCAGATAGATTATGAAAACGCACAGCAAAAATCAACAGTTCTTCGACTGTAAATACACAAATAACTAAAAAAAACAAACAAATTTAGCATAAAAATCGCATGCAATTTTGGTGAATCGAAGACAAAATTACAGAGCTCCGCAATATTGGATACAGAAACGCTTACCTCAACTAGACGTGAGAGCTTGGAGCAGCGACGGCACCGAGAGTTGCCAGTGACGATTGATGAAGCTATCGTGGGTGACAGAGATTCAGAGAGAAGAAGCCATAGTGGTCACGAGTGTGATTTTCGGGAATCTGCAAGGGTATTTCAGGCAACTCGCATCTGTATATGACGGGCTTGCTCCAATCGAACGCTAGCGGGGCTTATTCGGCCCATATGATCTGTACTCGAATTCCAAATCTAATCCAATTCTGGGTACTATCCTATTAATTTCCAGCCTCTGCTGCTCTGCTTTATAAACAAGCAGAGACCAGTCCTTTGTTCAATTTCAGTCTCTTCTCTTTCCTCAAACTTGGGTAAATCATCGACCTCGTACCTTAATGTACACGATTTGTCTTCTTCTAGTCTCTTGCTTTTGATTCGTGGCAATATCGATGTCGTTGTGGGTCGCATATTGTTAAAGTTCATGGATCGTGATTTGAATGATTGTTCATGAGTACATTGTCCGAACATAATCTATAAATCACATACTTTCCTAGGTAACATCGATACTGGATACTTAGTTTTTCTTGTCTTTGCAGTTGACTTTGACTTTCAAGTTTCAACCGACCAAACATATCAACGACAGCCGAACACTTGCCGATGTTGGAGGCCGAAGAAGCGAAGAATTGGGCAGAAACAACGTGCAAGGCCTGCAAGGCCAAAGCAGCGAAGATGTGGCAAGAAGCCACGTGCCCGATCTGCATGGAGCCACCTCACCATGCAGTCCTTTTAAGATGCACTTCCCACGACAAAGGTTGTCGGCCGTACATATGCAACACGACCGAGCTTCACTCGAACTGCTTCAACCAGTTCCAGAGCTCACCGACAACATCGGACCATCACCACTGCCCCCTCTGTCGGGGATGCGTCACGAGTTACGTAATAATCGAGCCAGCGCGCGTGGTTATGGACGCGAGGCCCAGGATGCGAATTCACCGGGCAGTATCGGGGGGGGACAGACACCGCTAGGGCC
>JAYMSW010000186.1:0-28085 GCA_036897725.1 Erodium texanum
GGTTTAAATTTAGGGTTGAAGAGTTAAAGATTGGAGTTTTAAATTAAGGTTTTACAGTTAAAGGGTTTCAAACCTAGGGATTATGGTTAAAGGATTCAAAATTAGGGTTTGAATAGTAAGGGTATTTTTGTCATTTTTAAACAATAAACTAGTAGATTTTGTAATGATGCAAATTTTCGAAATGTTTGTGGGTTTAAAAAATAAGAGCCAACGTTTGTATATTTTTATAAAAATCGCGTATACCCTTGTACACTTAATTGTAATTAACCTTACTCTCAAATATCTCTTTTAGTAATTAGATCATATTCTTAACATAACATCAAAGATCATATTCTTAACATATTCTTAATATGTTCATCTAAGAGGAACTCTAAAGCGGAGTCGGTGCAAGCAGTGCCACATCGGACTCGATGGGGTCTGGGCGTGGTCTCGACACCTGTGCTAGACGAAAACAAGGCTAATGCACCAAAGGGTCAGAACTGGTGCTAACAGTTTTTTTTAATATTTTTGTATTAAATAAAAAATAAAAAATTACAAAAAAAAAAACAAGGCCAACGAGTTGGCCCTAACTCAACGTATTTCTTGATATGCGCACCATTAACATGAGCTCTCTGCAAAGAAAAGATGTTGGACCAACACAGATACTAACCAGTACTGCCACATCGTTAGCACCCATATCAACACAATAGCATTGCGGACGAGTACAATGTTAACCTTGCCCTAATATTCTTTTTTTTTTTTTTTTTTGCGATATTGCCCTAATATTCTTAGATACCGTACTTTATTTATCCCCGATTTGAAAATCCCCGCACAAGGATCATCCCTCCATTTTCACACGCCTTCTCCTTCAAACCCAGGCCTGACTGACAGAGACAGAAACGATGAAGTCAAGCTCAAGCGAGCACACGCCAGATATCCGACTCCGAGCGGTTGAGTTCCTCATCGAATCTTCTTCTGTGAGTGTCTCTCCAATTCCTCTCTATCTGTTGCCTTAAACTAGTCGTGTTTAATTCAATTTTGTCTGCTTCCATGGAAGAATTTGCAAGTTGCTCCTATCATCAAGTACTCTGCACTATCGCTCTTCGCCGATCGATTCGTCCCCTCTATCTCTAGGTACCATCATTCTTACTCCCACATTTCGGAATGATAGTGATGTTGAACTCTACGCGATACACAAAATGTAGAGTTGTAGTGAAATTAGGCGTATGATTGTACTTGTGCAAACCCTACCTTTTGTACTTATTAAGGTGCAAAGAGAGCAATGTGAAGGAAAATTGGCTTTTGCGACCCCTGAGAGAGAGCAATTTGCAGCTATTTGCGCTCGTTGCTATATGGGTCTCCAGCAAAGTAGGGTTTTTCGTGCTCTTTTGCGTTAATGCTTTTCTTGTTGTGTGTGTGTGTGCTGATGGTGTACTTGTTGCGTAGATTCACAATTCTCGTCCTCTTTCTGTTAAGAGTTTGAAGTCATTGGGGGATAATACCATTAAGGAGCAACATTTTACAACTAGGGATTTCCGGGAAGCAGTAAGTTAGATGTCTTATCTGTTTTTTTTAAACTCCTTACTGCTTATTAATATGTTGAGATCAGAGTGGTTGATGGATGGTGACTATATTCTGCAGGAGGTGGTTTTTCTGCAGGTAGATCTCCATAGAAGTACAAATGAAGTCGGCTTTTGGTCTATATATTCTTGTTTAACTCACACTTTCATATGTATATGTTCACTTAGGTATGGGATTCTGTGATTGGCACATCAACTATTGGCGTTGTGTTCCCTCGAAGAACTCTTTTGGTTGGGCTTTCCCCATATCTGTTATTATATAATTGATACAGTTATTTGTACAATCCTGGTAGGTATTGGATTTTGAGATTGGCACATCAGGCATCACTTTCAGGTTCCTTGAGGAGCTTTTCATTCAGTTCAAGTGAGTTCCATTACCATCATTGGGTTTTTTTTATCCTTCGTTAGATAGATTCTATGGTCATATGATTTAACCTCATTTGTTTTTCTTCATAGAGTACCAATTTTGTCTTCATGTCTTTCATCACGTCAGCTTTTTATTTCAGGGAAGTGGCAAAAGTTGGAGAACTTGTGAGTTTTGAAGCTTGTATGGAGATCATGGATCTTCTTTATGAAAAGGAAGAGACATCAACTTTTTATCGTTCTCCTCGCTCCCTTGCAGCATCTATCTTGGTTTGTGTTAAAGTCATATTCTAACTGTGCTATACATAACTGAATATGTTGTTCTCTTTTTTACTGTAATAACTCCATAGGAGTTCTTATCATTTTCTCAGGTAGCTTCTTATGTCATCACTGTTCCTAAACAGAGGTGGGAGTTTCCTGTTCTTCCATGGGGTATGCCAATATCTTGAGTTAATTACTTTCATTCATGTGCTTGATACAGTCATCCTATTGAACTCAAAATAAACCAGATACTTAACCACTAGATGTCCAGAACTGCACATTTTCATAATCTTAAAGACTTTTTATATCCTGTTTCACGATGGTAATCTGTGCGCATAAAGATGGGCCGTGGTACCTTCAGTTTTATTACATTATAATCAGGTTTCTATATGTATCATGTGATTCATGTCGTCATCCATCTAGTTTGTTCGTACAGTGAAACCAAAGCTATGAGATGTTTGATTTACTATTTGGGGTTAGTATAGGGCTTGAAAACATTGGTTTTCTTGTAGATCACTCTACCTTAATATGAGTATATTTAGGGTATCTGTTTCATTGAACAATACATTTTGCTCTTATGAACTTCTCCAATATTAATGCTTACTTACCTTCAAAATTGGTTTATCCTTTAGACCTGCTACTTACTGTACTGAAGTCTAGACGTATTGTGTCTAGTAGCTCTTAGAGACTCCTTGTTCCCTAATAACCGCACTCAGGATCGCTGCTTCCCTTTGCAGTTATTAATATTTGCCTCGGCTCTGGTTTATGTGCTATGATGTTGTCTGGGTCCATGAAGGTTGGGAATATGTATTGTCCTTGACATGTATTCATTTTTGTGGTTCAGTTAACTTAAGGTCACACGGATATTTTTTTTTGCTTGATTTTGGCTTGGTTTTGTTTGAAATATATCTATGGAGGTTAGTATCTCATAAGCTACAAAATAGGTACTTCCATGACCTTAGAAAATTTGCGGACCTTGGTTTGCTTTAACTTCTCTGTTGTTGTGGTGTCTAATAATCATATATCCCTGGCCTCGCATGGAACACGAAACATGTCCTCAGGAGCCACTAATGATTTTTCTTTCAATAATTTCTAGTTTGAAGTTTCTCCACTGCTAAGATTCTATGGTGCATTTGGATTGCTCAGTTTATGCATTTAAGGTAGTTTCTGAAGTGGTTATAAGTTTGGTTAAAATCGCTGGGACATAAAAATCATATTAGTACAGTAGCTTTAACCCCCTTCTGGTTCAAATTCCTGGTTCTGTATCTTAGATTTCTAAGCTCATATTTGTTGATTTAAGAATTAGGACATCCAATCCATGGTTACCTCTTATATGACTACACCAGCATTTGACTGTAAAAAAATGTTGTTCCTGAGTGATGCTGAAAATTTACTGTTGTGTTCACCTGCCAAACTAAGTCTTAACATGTTTTCCCCGTCATTTGGCAAACACTAACCGATCACATTTTTGTTATATCCCAAGTTTATGTACCTTAAAAGTTACCCGTGAGACAGTGCACTAGGTGGAGAGAAGCATGATTTTCAAGCACTATCTTGTGTCATGTTCAGCTGATACAAGTAGACTTGGGCCAGTGAATTGATTCATCAGTTCTCCATTAATTGGTTGTGTTGTTATGAACTCTTGTTTATGGACTAATTTATCCCTGACAACTTCTGCAGTTAGTAAACTGAAAGACTTTTAATGGTGCTTGTTGAGAGCAGTTTAGGTATATACTTTTAACATACCCATCACTTATCAGTGTGATAGTGTGTTCTGGGGATTCCAATGTTGTATATGGTGTCATGTGGCTCTTTGCTCAACAGCGTATTAATTAATGAAATTTAGTATATTAATGCGTAAATTTAGTGGCATATATATGAGTGTCTAATTAATAAACTTTTGACATTGATATATAGAACTGGTTGATTAATTAGTACTTAAATAATGGCAACCACCAGAAGATAATATATTAGTAAATTAAAATCATTTAGATCAACATACACTTGGATAACACGTCTTGACTATTAGTTTAAGGAAGTTTTTTTTTATCTTGGAATTCTAATTACAAAGGAACTGGAGGATAAATTTATTCAAAAATTTCTCTCATTTTTCCAGAACTTGATATATGTTAAAAACCAGTTTCCCAATCATCAATTTGAAGTTTTTAGTGCGATTAATTTGGTCTGCACTTGTTTGTTTGTCATGTTTTTCTGTCACAACCTTCTTTGATGACTGGTGTTTTATCAACTGCCTGTAGTGCTATTTGTGAAGCTTGTACGTGATTTTTTCTTGTTCATGGTTTTGTTGGTTATTTTATCAGCTGTGCACTTGTGCTTCCATCTTAGAACTTGGAAGTAGATACAAGTCGTGGATTTTGACATAGCCTGCCTGCAGTAAACAATTATCAGTTATTGATTTTACTTCTATGAGGACTCCAAAAATATATATTAGAAACATATCTAGCAATACAAATTTTCTGTAGCTATTCAAAGTATAATATATATTAGAAACATTTCTAGCAATACAAATTTTCTGTAGCTATTCAGAGTATAAAGGATATGAACACATCCTTCCACTACTAGGGAACTGCATTAATTTTCATATGTTTTGCTTGCTTTTGTTTGCTGTAACACAGCTATGGGAGAAAAGGGATTTATCTTTTCTTTTCAAAATTTTAAGGTGGGGGCAAGGTGCCCAGAAGAGGTACTGCAGGTAGCAGTAGCTCTGCCTCATAAGAAAACTGGTCTTGAAATTTATTCTAGTACTTTGATTGCTTGGTAAACAGGGCACATTAATTAGGGAAAACACAAAAAATCTAGGGTTTCAATTCCCTCTTGAGATTGTCAGGCACATGTGTGGAATTTCAAGTCTCATATGTGTACACAACAAAGGAATAGTTGAATATTGATAATGTACCAGTAGAGTGCATTTAATTGTAATGTGTGGACTCCTAATGTGACTAGAGTGTAAGAAGGTTGACAGATTATAATGTCTTCATTCCCCTCAGAAAAGGGTATTAGCCCAATCCAACCTTCCCTTCCATGGCCGTCTATATTGACTGCTGACTCTTGGCCACCGGCCATACCAATCACAGCAATTGTACCAGTGATCCACTTGGAAACTGGGTCTCCTATGGCCCATATTAAAGATTCTATGCACATCACCCAGTAGCTAAATACACCATATTGATTCCCTCAGTGACTTTTCACTACCATTACCTTTTCTTAGCTTATCTCCTAAACCCTGTTTGGGATTCCTGTCGGTGGAGCTGAGCTGTTTCTAGAGAACTCCCATCACTGGCTCCACCTAGAGCCCAAGTCCCTGTATAGTTCTGTCATATTTCAACTTAACCTTTAGCATTTTCTTCCAGTTTTATGCACTAGGTTCCATCATGGGAAGAAAACTTTCCTATGATTATAATCTTACTGCCAATTTGGATATGATCTTAACAAATGGTGTGATGTACTGTCTTTTATGCTTGTGTTCTTCTTACAGTTTCTAAGTAGGGAAGTTCAGGACCTAGTGTCCACGTGATATTGTACTAGATCAGTGGAAAGACTTGTGCGAATAATTCAACTTTTTGGTCTCTGAAGTCTGAATTTAAAGTGCGAACCCCTGAAGCCACCCACACCTTGTAGCTAAACTATTTCCATTGAATAGATCAGTTTCTGTGATAAGATAGGTAGGTAAGGCTCTTGGCTTTCTCTGTTTAGACATTAGATGGCTTGGCTCTCTACATCATCAGACAATATGACATGGAGAGGTCCGCTGAGTACCACAGTCCACCAAAGAATAGCCAAAGCTGAATATGATAGGGAAATACCTTACAGATTATATGATATGGACTTTATAATTAAGGGCATTTGATAGTTATGGGGGCCCTTAGGGCCAGCTGTCTCCTTTACCTTTGCATATATAATTGACCAATTGAGTCTTAATCCAAAGACAGACATATTTCACCGGTTTGATTGGGACGAATGATGATGGTGATATCAAGGACCAGCTCTGACCCATATTTACCCATTTTCTAGTTATCTTTTTGTTAAACTTTCCCTACGTAGGAAGAGCGTGGTTTAAGTGACCTTTTGATATACTAGTTGGATCCTCCCCCCAAAAGCTTGACACATACGAAAAATGAGGATAAAGTGACATGTTAATACAATAGTATGTCTCACATCGAAAAAATGGTGATTAACTGTCTTTCTTAAACTATTAGTTCGACACTTGACCTAATAATTTAAGCTTTGGGGTCAACACTTTCTTTGAAGGAAAATCTGTCCTCTGCCTCCATTACTATCTACTCACCCTCCCTGGTCTGGTCCTTGCTGTTGGTGTTATCTCTTTTGGTAGAACTCTACTTCTAACAATAATGTTTGCCATGGTCTTTTTTTTCCATCTGTTTCAATATATTTGTTGAAGTTATGACCTGACCAAATTCCAGCTATTAGCGTCTGTGTTCTTCAGTGACATTGATCATGATAATAATGTCAAACTACCACCAACAGAGATGGACAATAGTAGTTCAGCAAGTACATAGCTTAACATTTAGGGAGATCCTCAGTTGATTGATTAGTTGGTTGGTTTTGGCAAGCAATGGTAACAAATAATAAATGTGAATGGTTTGTAGGACTGGTTCAGCCCAAGTTGTTAGATGCTTTAGCTTTTACTTCTAATTCTTCTGAGGTTGATCTGTACTCTATTGCTGATGTGAATCGGGTAAACATGCTGAGTCACAAGTCTATGTAATGTTTTAGTGGTGGAAAAACTTCTTCTATTTAATTTTGTGTGGGTTCCACCTGGGTTTTTTGTTCAGATGCTTCAGTTAGGTTTATTATCAGAAATCATATGATCAGATTTGTCTCTCAATTTGACAAGCATCTTGATTGGTCAGTCTGAGAAATATGTCCCACCTGTTGAGGTTCATACTTCGTAGCACAATAGTTTAGATTGTGTCATTTACTATTTTAGTCATGCAGAGAAAATTGAAGCAAACTTGACTTATAATGTTCACATGAGTACATGAATTTTCTTGTGCAGTGAATTTCACAACCTCGTGCAAGGAGGATGACATTGCAGAACTGGTCAGTGACATCCTAACGCACATATTTGAGTCTCCTAGCTAGGTCTATAAGGAAGGGGAAGCATTTTTGGGGTATGCTCAAGTTCTCTGTGACATTCCATGACATAGTGAAATATTTGATTACATTTGCATGTAGTAAGGTCCTGCTTGATTTGATTACTTTAGAATGTTTATGATTGTGTTTGTAAGTAAATGATAATAATCAAACGAGTCACATAATAAGAACTCTAAACAATTGTGGGACCTACCCATCCTTATCAAGAAAGTACTCATTAGACACCTTGTGAAGTGCGGGCTCTACCACACGGGCAGCGGATCCAATGAGAAATTTCTCTTCTATTCTTTGGTGGGGGTTGGGAGAAGAGAGAGAATGAGAGGATATGCTTATTTAGTTTGTACTTAACACAAGTATGCTTCCTAGCTGAACTAAAATTGAAAACCTTTGACCTAGGAACTTTCCTCCATAACATTATTGATTTTGTGTCACAATTTACAAGTAAGTTAGTGCCTGTAGTTTGTTGTGGGGACCAGGACAACTTTCCTCTCCGCCATGTAGAGGAGGGGAATGAGGTTTCTGTTCCACCCCGTTCTACTCTTTAAGCAGAAATCTTAGCATCATAACGTGTGCTTAATTCTTGGAGATTGAATTGCCAAAACTGGAACCAAACCTCCATGTGAGGAACTGTATATGTGTTTCAGGTTAGTGATTAGTGAAGATCCACTGTACAGGCTACAAAAGATGGCCATTGATTGCAAGGTGTGATAGAGTGAAAACTCATCTACTTTTGGATGCTATATGATATGTAGGGTTTCATCACATGTCCAATTGATTGATTCCACATGGAAATTGTGATTATAGTTGACAAAAATTTGCCCAACCATAAAAAACAATATGCCAAACTAGGTACAACCAGCATGACTTGCGTGGATCCTAGTTGCTAGGCTAAGCCAAAACCTGCAATGGTGCAATTAACACATAATCCCTAAACCAATTATTACTTTCTATTACCAGATACTTTCATAAAGAAAGCATTATGTAGAATAAATCTATCTACCACAAAAGGGATCTCCTATATATATATATATATATCATTAAATGTTGTTTTATAAGGAGTTCCTTTCTCTTAACCTCTGCTGGTAGGAACTAGACCATCGTAACATTTAAACTTCTTTCATAATGAGCTGCCTTTTCTCTTCACCTCTGTTGTAGGACTTGGTCAATTTAGACATTAGATATGTTAGTGAAGGGATGTTCACATGATACCTTTTTGTGTGAATGTTATCTTTATATTCAGGCAACATTGCTATAGCTTGCTATGACACTGTGTATATGTTAGACATTTGTCACTATTGATTACTAGCAGAAAGATCTCATACGAATGAGTTAATATTGATTCAAGTAACTCCTCTTAGATGACAGTTACTCAGTATTGAGGTTAAGATGTGTTGATGTTCACAGATTATGTTTCAATGAAGAGAGCGTTGCGATATGAATACAAGATCTTGTTCTACAATATTTGAAAAAAAGAAGGCTTTTGTCACGATGAAGCTTGCTTATCTTTTGGTTTCATTTACTAATCATGATAAAGAATACTTGTTTAGTGCTAAAGATATTGCATTACATGGATTATTGTGTCGGCTGATAATTGCAATTGCTCAACCCCACCTCAACTTAATGCAAAAAATTCTTAGTTGTATCCTGCACACAAATGCCATTATCTTTTCTTTAATGCTAAAGGTAAATTAGCTCCCATTTCCATTGATTTTACCTCCAAACCTTTTCTGTTTTACTTAGATACCTTTTCTCTCATTTGGGTCATTTGCATGATCCTATCCCCTGTTTGGCAAAAGGTGTTATATTGTAGGACAATAATTCAAAGCCAATTCTGGGAAGTTAATTGACTATTGATGCATCTAATCAATCAGAAACATACCTATTTTACCCTACATGTCGCTTAATTATTTCCTAATGTTCTTTATCTTTTTACTGATTTAGTTCCTCTTGCAGTAAAACTCTGGCATCCTGCTGCTTCCGATGAGTGTACCTCATAGACGAATTAACCCTTTATTGTAGTAAGTCATTATGCTTCACAGTTCTAGAAAAAAAGCTTGAATTCTTTGATTCCTTGCCCACAGAAACAAAAGTAGAGTGCAAATATGGGAATTTTGGGTGATGCCCAATAAGTAATTTTTGACTTTACTAGTTGCTCAATAGCTCAAATGAATTAAAGCTACATTGAATAGTGATAGCATTTGGATGGGTGATTGAGTGGTAGAAAGAAAAGTGATCAAAAGTATTAGATACTCTATTTTCTTAGTTAATGGTTGCTTTCACCATCTTAAATGAGAATAGGAAAAAAAATCTATAAAGAGAGGGATAAGAAAAGAAGTGGGTACCAAGAGAAATATATATTTCTTTTTCTTCTTATTCATCTAATCAAACTGGCATCTTCCTTCTATGATTGCTATGACTGATATTGAAAACAGTATGGGGTCCATAACTTTGGCCAGCTATAGTTCCTTTGTCTTTGTCTTTGCACCATCAAATATAGATTTTTCACTCTTTTTCCCAAGCATTATTGCATTATGCTCTATCATCATTATCTTTGGACCTAATCCACCAAACAAATCTCTATTAGTTACACAATAATACTACTTAGACATAGAGTGCCACTTTTGTTGGTATATCAAATATAAAGCATCCAACTTATAAACTCCAACCATTCATATTTGAAGCTTCATTCCAGCTAGAGTATTGTTTTTATTCGGAGCATTTATGTATGTGGTAAATGAATGAAATATCTTCCTAGCATTCTCCTGTCTCTCATGCCTAAATTTCTATAAGTGTTTGTGCATTGATACTGTATTTACTCAATTCTTCACTCCATCTCCATGTGCATCATAAAAACGAAAACTGCACCATCTGCTTTTGGAAATATTCTTGCCTCATTGAAAGGAGTATATGCCTTCAAATTTAGACTTGTATTTATTTCCAACTTGCCAACCATATGACTTATAGATGGTTGGTTGTTGGGTTTTGCCCCTTTGAATTATGAATATCTTGTTATTTTGGCATATAGATGTTGTGCTAAGTTACAGAGCTGAAACACCTCTTCCAAATGTTGGAGATGGTGAATGTGCTTGTTGGCATGGTTACATACCTTTGGGTTGTGGGCATTGTGTCCTATGGAAGAGGTACAAGGCGTAGTAGATGGAACCATTTCAGATCATGTTTGAACTCTTGGAGATTCTTGTTTGAATCATACTTAAAATCAACAACCACATGCTTTTTCATCATTTCTTATTTGATTACATGCGTCTGTTACAACTGAACTCTGATTGAAATATTGAAGTTAGCACAATTGTCACATAAAATATTGTGTGTTTATGTTATAAGCAGCTGTTATGAGATATTCTTGTGAATGAGAGGAGCTACTAGCTAGTTAGGAAGTCAATGTCTTGAAGATCGTTAGAGAAATGTCAACTTAAACTTATGACCCTGATATGGAGTATATTCTGTAACATTGGGATATCTTTTTCTAGGTTATTGACATTTAATTTATCTAAACATAGGTTTCACCATTAAAAGTATATACACAAAGATTGTTTATGTTTTGTTGGTCAAAATTGTCTCGGCTCTTCCATTTTGAAGGTAGAGAACATGTAGGAAGATGAATGGTCACATCTTGGTGTTTACTGTTTACACAACCTGTTGGGCGTATGTATGTGTATTATCCTATACTGTTAGGACAAATTGGATTATAATTATAATTATAATTAATGTGTATTTTTCTAATGTTTATTTGTGTTGGTTTAAGTGTCCAATTCAAATTATTTTTCTGTTCTAGCTACAATTATCATATAATATAGTATAAGTTGGGTTCTCATTATCAAAAGCTAAAATCACAAAATGCCATTTCAAAAAAAAAATCACAAAATGACAAAGATAAGATATAGATTCATGCCTGGTACATATAACCTAACTTATTCACAGAAATTATTTAATATTTCAAAATTTGATTTTCCATGTACCCGATACATTAACAGAAAATATAATTACACTTGTACCCACTTATTACGTATATGCATTTCTTTTGCTGTACGTGATCACACGCGGCGGCGTCGTATCATTGGATCCCATTCATTTGTACGGACAAACAAATGCTAGCTAGATGGATAGAGTTGTGTTTGTGTATTGCTTCATAATACATTAAATCTTCCCAATTTTAAGTGATTTTTGTCGTTATCGATGCTAAAATTGGCCATACCATGAACAAAAGCATAGTTGATTTTCGCCATTGAGCCAACAACTTGAAAGGAGATTTTTTTAATAAAAATTTCTTGTTTCTTTATTTGATTATTTTGTAGCATGGTTGATTTTTTCTGTCACATCTATGCATCTTTTCATGATCAGTAAGAGTAATATATACATGAATTACTTTATCAGATATTTACAATCAGATTAGAGATTAAATCGAAGGGCTCACTGTTGAGCTCCGTAGCTGTGTAGTGTAGGAATTAGGATGGTGTTGTTGTAAATTCTTGGTCGGCTACGAAGAATTGTATGCGCGACCCTTTTTCTGTGGAATGAGAGTCACACAGTCCCGCAGGAATCGACCGTGCACGCCACGTGCGCCATCATAGACGGATGAGAAACAATATATCACAAGAGTACTCTTCTCTGTGGGCTGTAGGTGTAGCCTTCTAGGCTCCATGTGTTTATTTATTGGATTCTCGGTCACTCTAAAATGAGTGTTTCAAGAAAATATAATTTGGGTTATTCTTTGATTTTGTAGGTACTTGTTAATTAAGTATGTTAATCTCAAACCCCAAAGAAACCTTCTTTTTCCCTTTCTCTTTGGTCTAATTGGCAATTATGAGTTGTTTACTTGTTCTCTTCTGTGGAGACTTTGTTTTACCCTCATATTAATAGTCTCTATCTTTTGGGTTTCTGTTGCTTTATTTTTCTCCTCCTCAAAGTCACAGATCCTTTAATGGGGTTGCTCCAATTCCTTTTCTTTCTTGCAACTAGTACTCTTTCTCTGCAAGAAAAGTAAGTAGTGAGGGAGTTTGGTGGGCTGGGTTATCTGAGGAGGCTGTAGATCTGGAGAAAGCCAGAAGCTTTTGTTTCAGGCAATGGAGATACAGGCACCCATTTTATCTCTTGTGTTTATTTTCTTGCCCTGTTGAGTAGTACTAGAACAAATCACCCCCACCAACCCTTTTGCTTTCTGGACCCTCTGCTTCTGGGAAGCTCTTGTTCGGTTCTCAAGCTTTTATATTTGGTAGTGTTTCTGGTGGTAGTGGTGGTGCTTGCTGGCAGTGGTTGCCAAATTCCTTGCTTGGAGGTCACCCTTTTGTCCTTCTTGAGAACCTCTCAAAGAAAGAGAGACAAATTTGAGTAACAAGAGAGAAAGAGAAACAACTAGAGAGATCTATGGAAATGCTGGCTCTTGGGAGCCCTATCTCCAGTGTCCATAATAACACTACTTGCAATGCTTTGCTCAGAGAGCTTCAGGTACTTCATATACCCTTCTCCTTTATCTTTTTTCGCTTTCCCTCTCCTCTTCTTGTGTGTGTGTTTTGTGCTCTTTCTATGCTTGGTTTGGTGTCTCACAAGGCTGGCGTTTGGGATGAGGGAAACCATTTGGGATTTTCCATCTGGTTCTTGGAGCTTTGCTTTTTCATGATGGGTTTTTTACCCCCAGAAAGCTGAACATCAACGGTGTTGCTGTATGAAAGGGAAAACAGAAAAGAAAGCATTTTTATGGTCTCATAATGATTTATGACTCTAGCAGAGATATGAAAGTAAATTGTCATAGAAATGATGTGTTCACCAATAATTTAACATCTTTTCTTTTTCATCTCCTTGTAACACTTGTATGCCTTTGGTATGAGTTACATGGTTAAGTGATTAACTATAATTCCTTTAACTCTATCAAAAAAAAAAAAAACTATAATTCCTTCACCTGTATTGTTATGGGTTAGGCTTCTATGGACATTTTTTTGCTTCCTTTGGGGAGTTTTCACATATTAAGTGCTCAGTTTCTCAATTACAACTTTATGGCTTCACTTGTTTCATTTTTCATGGGGTTTTAAGTTAAACTGAATTTGGTTTTTCCAATTCTCACTACAGAAACTTTGTTCTCTGAACTATTTTTATGGGTTTCTCAGCTCCTGAGAGCAAACTGCTCCTCACATCTCTTTATTTGTGATACTATTTTATCGCGTTTTTGAAAAGAGTGCATGCTTAGGTTGTGGGTTTGAATTTCATCGACAGCTGTCAGTTTACTCTCTTTTGTAGTGAACTCTTATTACAGTTGTAGTTTTGAGGGTTTTGGTGAGCACAAATTCTGCTACAATGCTTGACTTTTTGTTTGTTTAAAGAGTTTTGATCAGAAATATTTCATTACATGCAGGTGGATGCTAATGTTTTGGGTTGTGTTTCTGAAATCAGTTTCTTTAGTGATCACATTTTATATTTCCAAGGATTTAGTTTATGTGTGATGTCTGAAATCAATCATTATCTTTAAAACTCTCTCTGTTGAATAGTGTAAGGTAGGTGATTTTTAGCTTTTAGTTGACTTCAATTGCGCTTTGTTCTCTGTATTTTTAATTTTCTTTTTTCATGACTTCAATTGGGTCTTGTTCTCTGTAATTTTTTTTTTAAAATCTCCTTTTCACGACTTCAATTGGTTTGTTCTCTGTATTATTATTTTTTTAAAAAAATCTTTTTTTTTCATGACTTCAATTGGGTTTTATTCTCTTTAAAAAAATTCATGACTGTTTGGCTTATTTCTGGGAGCAGCAAATATGGACTGACATCGGTGAGAGTGAAGCTGAAAAAGACCGTATGTTAATTGAATTGGAGAGAGATTGCTTAGAAGTTTACCGGAGAAAGGTTGAGGAGGCTGCCAATGCCAAGGCACGGCTTCATCATTCCGTTGCAGCTAAGGAAGCTGAACTTGCTACTCTCATGGCTGCTCTTGGGGAGCTTCATCTCCAATCACCGGTAAAAGGATTTGCAAACCTACTTCATGAGTATCATTTTACTTCATGAGAACCTCACCGTTCAGAGAAAAATCTGTTTGTCTCCAACTGTTGCTTGTCTAATTCATATAATCAAAATATACAGATACAGAAGGAGAAAAGGTCATCGCCTTTGAAAGAAAAGCTTGCATCAGTCACACCACTGGTAGAAGATTTGAGGATGAAGAGAGAAGAAAGGATAAAGCAATTTGCTGATATAAAAGCACAAATTGAGAAGATCAGTGGAGAAATTTCTGGTTATAACCATAACACTTCAGTAAGTTCATTAACATTCGAAGAGGAGGATTTATCATTAAGAAAGCTCAGTGAGTACCAAACGCATCTCCGCACTCTTCAAAAGGAGAAGGTATGTGCGCATTGTGATGAGTGTTTGGAAGTGACTTTGTTAATTCCTGTTAGTATTGATAACCCATATGTTGTTACTTCTGGCTTTTGCAGTCCGATCGCCTTCATAAGGCGTTGGAATATGTCAATGAGGTGCATTGTCTATGTGGTGTGTTAGGGCTTGATTTTGGTAAGACTGTGAGTGAGGTACACCCAAGTTTGCAAGCAACAAATACGGAAAAATGTACAAGTATCAGTGATAACACATTAGAAGGTCTAGAACAAACTATCCATAACTTGAAGATGGAAAGAAAAACACGAATTCAGAAGGTATGCACATACCACTTAATCACACATTTTATAAATATCTATTGTCCTTAGCAAAATCTTTTGTGAATTGCAGGTGAAAGACATTGTAGCATCTCTATTTGAGCTTTGGGAGTTGATGGATTCACCACAACAAGAACGGTATAGCTTTTCAAAGCTCACCTCTATAGTTCGATGTTCAGAAGCAGATATTACAGGAGCAGGTGCCCTTTCGTTAGAGATAATCGATCAGGTTTGGAAAAATGCATTCTTGAGGGTTAGATCCGTAAGTATAGATTTTTAAATTTAGTATGCGACTCCTGTAGGCATCAGCTGAGGTGGAGAGGCTCTCTAGGTTGAAAGCTAGCAGAATGAAGGAACTGGTCATGAAAAAGAGGTTAGAACTGGAGGAAATTTGCAGAATGATCCATATTGAACCCGATACAAGCACAGCAGCTGAAAAATCCAATGCCATGATAGATTCTGGTACACCATTTTGTGCTTTTCTTGTAATATAGAAAGTTGATTTCATTTAATTTGCTTTTCATGTAAATTAATGTGCATGAATCTTGCTCTATACTTAGGCCTGGTTGATCCATCTGAACTTCTGGCGAACATTGAAGCACAAATAGCAAAAACAAGAGATGAAGCCGGACGCCGAAAAGAAATCATGGACAGAATAGACCGATGGCTCTCTGCATGTGATGAGGAAAATTGGCTTGAGGAGTATAATCAAGTGAGTGAGAAACTTTTCTTTCTTAGTTGCTTTAGCCTAAAAACATGTTATCATAGAATAACAAAACTAAGGGTTAATTACACTTAGCTGCACCTATATTGTCACATTTTTCACCTAGTTACACTTAAGTTCCAGATTCGTATTGCTACTACCCTAGGATTCACAGAGCTCTTTTCGTCAGAAAAGGACGAAATATCCTTGACCTAATCTCCAAAAAAGACTCCTTAACTACCAAAACATTTTGATTAGATGTAAAAAACGGTGGAATAGATGTAAAAAGACTCCTTAAAAACCATTAAAGAGTCGAAAAAATGACATTTTTTTATATTAGGGTCAAGAGCATCTTCGTCATTTTCGGGCAAAAAAGAGCTATGTGATTTTTTTAAAAAACCTAAAACGTGTAAACTTAGGTGTAGCTAAGTGTAATCGACCCTAAAACTAAAATAGGATATTTCAGTGCATTAATTAAATCTGTGTTTCAGATGCCATATAATACATACAGCTAGGCTTTCATCTAATTTTTTGTTGTTGAATTTCAGGATGATAATAGATACAGTGCAGGAAGAGGAGCTCATGTTAACCTTAAACGTGCTGAACGAGCTCGGGTGACTGTTACCAAAATTCCAGGTGTGCATGATTTTTTCTTGATGATGCCATCCTTTTTGCAAGGCACTTTGTGATCTTTGGTTGGGTATGACAAAAATTACTATTTCCAGCAATTGTGGACAATCTGATACATAGGACACTCTCCTGGGAGAATGAGAACAATAAGTTGTTTCTTTATGACGGGGTGAGTGAGTTGCTAATTTGCATCATTTGGTTTTATCTGCATGTTTTTATCACACCAGTGTAAACAAGCTTATATATGGCCATTCACAGGTTAGATTAGTGACAATATTGGAGGATTACAAGCTGAGTAGACTGCAGAAAGAAGAGGAGAAGAAGAGATACAGGGTAATTTTTATCTCTCTGTTGTACATGTTATCAAATAGTTCGTTCCTCTGGATGCTCCAAGATTTGACACTCATTTTGCAGGACCAAAAGAAGCTCCAAGATTTGCTCCTTACAGAGAAGGAATCGATCTATGGCTCAAAGCCTAGCCCGAGAAGAAGCAGCAGCTTCAGGAAGCCAAATGGGTATCGAGCAAACGGAAATGGATCGATGCCCCCAACGCCACGAAGAAACTCAGTTGGGTATGCAGCTTCTGAGGTGCACACGCCTCGGTCCTATTCGGGGCGCCAAAGTGGGTATTTGAAGGAGATGAGAAGGTTGTCTACTGCACCGCTCAATTTTGTTGCCATTTCAAAAGAAGATACTATCTCAACATATACCTCTGGTTGTGGCTCGGAGTTAGACTCACCCCCTCGGGTTTAAACTTGGAAGCATCAAATGGTGAGCTTACAATGGCATAGTTCATACCTATTAATGTGCATGCACATGTTTGCAAAATACTATGAATATGGCTTTCTTGCCTCGATGGCTTGATTAGATTAATTTGATTGTTGCCTAACGTGTGCAGGTACAGACTATTGTTGGAAATGTTTAATGACTTTACACTGAATTAAACCGGCAGGAATGTTGTGAATATGAAATGGGATTGTACACTTGGGACTGTGAGTAGTGACACAATGAGAGCTCAAAAATTGGCCATCTGGGTTTGAAGAACATGGCATCAATAGGTAGATGATAGTAGTAGTAGTAGTTTGGTTTAACTTGTTCAGTGTATTGAAACCGGGGAAAACTAGTATGATAGTGATACAGTAGTACTAGTAGTGACACTAACTGAGGAGCCTGTGTTTTTGTTATTCACATGTTTTCTGCATGTTTGTGTGCATAAATATATTGTTCGCTACCATTTGAATGGAGGCTTGAGATTGTTGTGCTGGTGAAATAGATCGTTGAACTCAAAATAAAATAGGCATGAAGTCAGAACCTGAGTTCTCAGTTTTGCTTCATAACATGCAAGTGTTGTCAACACTTTTATCGCCTCTCGTGATAGCTCGACCCTTTGAGTTGACCGGAGAAAATTCTAAAATGTTTTGTGAAGTTATATTTGTGACACGAGACTAATATTTCTTTGCGGTGTCTTTAGTAAAAGCCTCATTTAAGGTAATTTATTTTTTCTACATATTTTTGATGTGAGACTTCAATAGCCCCATTCACGTGTAGGACTGGATTTTTACACGTGTGCCATAGCAGAACTAGACAACTGTATATAGACCGGAGATCACATAGTGGAGGTGACAAGCAGGCTATGGGCCAAACCAGGTTAGTTATAATACTATGTAAAAGTCCTATTCAACCTAAAAGCTCAAGCTGATGGGTGGAAGCTTCATTATACTTATTAATCCCTTATTTTTTTTCCACATACTTTCGATGTGGGACTTCATCACCTTCTACTTTTTGAACCCGCAATGAATCAAAGGTTTGAAGAAAGAAACGAGGAAAGGCCGAGAGGATGACATTAATTTGGCACGCTGAGAGTGAAGAAAAAGATTAAGGTTGTACATCATCGTCTGGAAGGCGATCGTTTTGTTTTAATTAGTGGTTTAGTCAGCGCATGTTTTGTTGGATTAAAAGGAGCTTGTTATGATTGTTGGAGGTCATTGTCTTCATCTTCATTTCATACTCAAACCAGCTCAAACAGTGGATATATGTGCTAATGCTTAGGAATGGGCAAAAACATCCGTCACCAGAGAAACCAATCATAACTGACCGACGTCGATAGATAATGGTGTGGCTATAGCGTGCAAAAAGTCTCACTGGAGGCTGAACGCAGGTGGTCGGTTAATTGGGCCAACCGGGATATTGGGCTACTAAGGCCCAAGTAGTCAGGCCCCATTATTCGGCCAGTCTTCGTTTTCGGCCGAACTTGTAGGACTCCAGCCCACTTCGCTCCTCTAAAGATTTTGTGTCGTTGATCTTAGGGTTTTGTTGTTAACCATTGGATCAACTCTTAGTTGGCTTCAACGTCTTTGGATCAGAAGCTGAACAATCAATCTGATTCTCATTTCTCCTCTCTCTGCGTCACTCACTCTCTCTCACTTTATGTCTCTCCTTTCTCTTATCTCCATGTCCTCTCTCTCACCTTTTCCGGTCCAGGGCCCTAGCTTTCTCACCAACCCAGGCAACATATTTAATGATTCTCATCTCTGAAACCCTAGTTGTCCCTTCTCTCCTTGCGGAATGAGTCAAACCCTACCCATCTCCCTATGTTGCCCTCAAACCATCTTGTTTGTGAACCCTTTCCGTCAAAATCGTGCTAGATTTGTTTGGGACGGTATCTTTCGCATTTAATGCGGAGATTTCCAGTGGAGCCGTGGAGGGCTAGGGTTTGGGGCTTAGCACGCACAAGGACAACATAAAAGGGTGGACAGAAGGATAAGGGTTCTCATATTTCGACCTAGACTCAGATTTGGAGCACCCACTCCAAGTTTGAGTTGCTATTTGTTGCTAATCGAGCTCGGAGTAGCCGGAGGAGGTGATGGACAAGGGAAAGTTAACCCTAGACCATAATCTCTATTGAGTCTTGTCTTAGTTCATGGGGTTTTTGATAGGATTATGACTGTTACCGTAGATAATGCTTCTACTAATGACATTGCCATACAATACTCGATGTCACAGTTTAATTTGTTAGGGAACTCAGTATTAGATGGAAAATTCCTGCATATGAGATGTGTAGCACACATTTTAAACTTGGTAGTGAGTGATGGAATAGAGATGATGGGTAGAGCTGTAAAATGAGTTAGGTTTACAATCAGATTTATTAAGTTACCACCCATGGGACTTGCTAGGTTTAAGTTTGCTTGTACACAAGCTGGATACCAGACCAAGAGACTATTGTGCCTGTATGTCTCAACTAGGTGGAATTCAATCTTCACTATGCATCAATCAACTTTTAGGTTGGAGAATGTCTTCCCTAAATACTATGCCCTTGACCTTGTTCTAAATTCTGATATGGATAATAAGGTTTGTAAGGATAAGTCTGTTCTAAGTAGGCTAACTAACAGTGATTGAGTAGAGATTAAATTTGTCATGGCTTTTTTAGAACAATTTTATGAAGTGACAGAGATGGTATCAAGTTCATCATATGCTACATCAATCTTGACTCTCGATGAGATATCAGACATTAACAATCCGGACATTCTGCAACCCTAGCTAGAACGGACTATGCTGCATGGCTCGACAGATACTTTGGCAGAGTTACCAACTTGAAACAGGTTGACACCTCTGATATGACGCCCGAAGAATTCGAAGAGTATCACAATGAGATAACCCGAGTCTAGATGGCTTTTGAAGCCTTGACTAAGTTCTAGAGTTAACGTATGTATTTTTCTTTAATGTATTTTTTTAATGCAATGAAGTTTAATTTCAATATCTAGCATTTCATTTTGGATCAATTTTTATTTTTAAGTTATATAAACAATCAGATTCAAATTTGGAATGAAATTAACAGCTACACAATACTCCTATCCAACGCTCCAGTATGTACTGACCAACGACCTTTTTGAGATAAGAGATATAACCGTCATTCAATGCTATCATCCAACGCTCCAGTATGGATGTTCTTACACACTCTCACCCTCCCCCTCTCCCGTCAGCCCTCTCTCTCCACTGAAACTTTAAACCAGAGCAATCTCCCATGATAGATCTGAGAGGTGTACATGTTAAGAACTTTACACTCAATCTTCTTCTGTTGCCAGGAAAGAGAGGTACCTGATTGACATTTGAGCACTCGGTCCTCAAAATTTCTAGTAACTCCATTGAAGGCATTAAATTCCACGTGGCAACTAGAAGATTGTCAGATCCAATTTCTGGGACGAAACGGGAAAGTAAATTAAAAGGAAAAAAAAACCGAAAAATCAGGAGGAGAGAGCAGAGAAGTGGTTTGATACAAAAGCGAATGGATGTGGTAACATTCGGAATCATAGTGGTCATAATTTTGCTGTTCCTGGTGGCTGTCTGCTTCATCACCATTCAGGGCACTTGTTGCAATCGCCGCTCTCGATAGTCCTCACCCCCAATCCTCCTTCCCCTACGATATAAATCCACAAACCCTTTGAAACCCCCTTTTCTTCCTCCGATTTGTGGCTGTTTTCTGAAATTTGCGGAAATGGGTTGGCCTCAAGTTTGGATCTTGGTGGTGTTGGTTGCGCTTCGGAATGCTGGTTTTGGTATTCCCCATTCTGATTCGGGGACCTGTCAGTCTCCGGCTCACGAGCCAGTCCATGACCATCATCATCACTGTGATCACGACCACGACCACCACCATGAACATCATCATCATCACGAGGAGGAGGCCTTAATTAGGCGGAAGCTCCCGGAGGAATTGGCTGAGGAGGAGGATCTGAAACTTTATGGCTTTGGGTCCCACCATGGCCACCACCACCACGACCATGGTCACGGACATGGACATTCTGATGCTAAAGAACTTTCCGGTCTAGGTAATTTTGTTTATTTATTGGAATTGTGTTCTCCTGAATTCTAATTTGTCCGAGAACGATCTACATTGTTTGGTTGAGTTTTCTGATTGTTAGCTTTGTTCCGATTTATAATTTTTTTACCTATGAAATGGTAATTGAACTGCTAAGTTTGGAGTTTCCTGCATTCAGCCATTAGATTTAAGATCAGAAAAACATCCCTTGAATTTGTCTTTTGTTTATTTCTCAAATGGCTATATTAGGCTCAGTTAAGGTGACTCATTTCTAAGTTCATAAATAGATAAGATGGGGAAAGTTGCAATTTTTTAAGGAGGGTTTATCAGTGTGATGTGGTGTTGACTAAGTTGGATATTTCACACAGGTCAGTGTGGGATTGAAAACAGGTGAAAGTTTGCAGTTTGATTTGGTATGGTGTTTGTATAGAACCTCATCCATGTGTATTGAACTTGCTATGCTTTGTGCCATGGAGATTACTTGAGACAGATGCAGATCCAAGAATTATTATGCTTGGCCTCATTGTATTTTCATCCATATATTTGTATAGGGAAGCACGTGAATCAAATTGTGATTTGTGTAAGTTGTTGATATGACCATTAGTACCTGCATCAAGGTATGATAGCTGGGCAAAGTGCTTGCGTGTTTTTATTGACTCAGCTTTTGAACATAGCATATGCCACTTCCAAATGATATTTGGCCTCAAAGGAAGGAAATTTCTGCATATGTGTGGATTGAAGGTGATCATACCACATAATAGACTTTAACAATATGGTTAAGGGGATGGGGATAGGGGTAGATTATGAACTACTGATCAAAAAATGGTTTAGGGGATCATGGGAGGAGAACATAATCTAGAGAGGAAAAGAGGATGAGGAATTGGATTCTATGCTGGTTGTTATAAAAGATTCTGGGGGAGAATTCAGCTTTTTGTTGGTCTGTATATATTATCGATACTATAATTCCATTATCATGCTTTAAATTTGATATGTTATTATTGGACTGTCACTGATTCATCCCCTATTTACTTCTATTTTCTTTAGGTCTCTGGTTAAATGCATTGGGCTGCTCATTTCTGGTGAGCATGGCATCCCTAATTTGCCTGATTATCTTGCCTGTTATATTTGGTAAATAACCTCATTTTCAGACATTGTTATTTTGCTTATTCTTTATTTCAGTTATGTTTGTTTTTGTATAAGTATTAACTTTTGTTTTAAGTTATTATTATTATGAAATGAGTTCTTTTTTTTTGGATGCAGTGCAAGGGAAACCATCCAGGGCAGTTGTTGATTCGTTGGCTTTATTTGGGGTCAGATTCTTCAAGACTTTTTTTCTTGTTGCTTTGATTGATTATCTTAATTGCTTTTCACAATTTTGTTTGTCAAGTCCATGGACAGAGTGTATTAATAGCTTTATAATCTATAGCAAATCGTCCGGTTTCATTCTCGATGCTGCTTCAAGTTATGTGTTATATTTATTTATGTTTGACTAATTTTGGTACATAAATCTTGATTTGTGGATTCTGATTACATTGCATAATCTTCCCTCTTTCATTTTTCTTTCTTCAGTATTCCAAGGACTAGTTTGATTGCTTATTCTTAAAAGAATTAAAAACCAAAATCCAAGTCTGATTTTTATCTACTAAGTAATGCTGATCTTGTTGAATGCACTAAATTATAAATTATCCTTGGTTCTTTCTACTCTTCATGTGATGTTATGAGTGGCTATATTTGCAATGAAAAATTAGACGCTGAAAATTATTAGAAGTATTAGTTACGTTGTTAGGGTGTGAAATCCACTGTGTACAATTTTCTAGTATTTTAATAGTCATATTTACTGAAAGTGAACTGTGATCCATCTGCTTGGATACTAGCAGATATTCTTCCTTTTGGCTATTAGTGTCTCAGTTGTAGTCATGTATTTACATTAGTTTAGAGTGGTCCTGAATGAGTTTATTTTTACTACAATTTTCCTTGGTTAATTTTGACTGAGTTCACTAAAAGCATTGGATGCCGAATTCAGTGAGGTTTATGAGTGTATATAAGCATCTTACTTAATTTTGTTTTCTGGTTGAATAGATATACTTCTGCACCATTCCTTTTCAAAAGAAAATTACACTGAGTATTAAGATTGATTTTGTTAAATTGTGCCCTTTGCAGGCAGGAGCTATGTTAGGGGATGCTTTTCTTCACCAATTACCTCATGCTTTTGGTATGATATTGATCCAAGCCAATATGGTTTTTACTAATTTTATGATGCTTATGAATTATAGTTGTTAGTCATGCACTCCAATGATAAGATTTATCAAATATTTACATCATTTTAGAGTAATGGAAGATGTTGAATTGGTTTCTTTCAATACTTTTAACGGCGAGGTGGTCATTTTGTAAAATGATTGCTTAATTTCGCTCCGAACGTATATACTCCTTGGATTTGTTCTTATTTCCTCATCTGGAGCTTTCAAGTCCTATCAATTGTTTGGTTGATGCTTGATTAAAGTAAAATCTGAATATAGAATGATTATGCTTAAGAAATATGACAAAGTAAACCCTCAATCTCGGAACCTTGCCTAATTTATTTGGCTTTGTGTCGATAACACTTTTTATTTTTATTTTTCAAGAGTTTGTGAGTGTGTATTAGTTGACCTAAACATTAATAAGATTGTTATCATATTTGTTATTACCGATCTCCAAGTATGAATCTTGCAAATTTTAGACTTCACTCATGCGGCATACTTTAGTTGAGTTATAGTGCTAATAAGATTGCTATTTGCAGGTGGGGAACATTCCCACTCACATGATCACCATGACAACCATGCTCATCTTACTCATTCTGGACATGAACATTCACATGCACATTCCTTGAAAGATCTTTCTGTAGGAATATCTGTTCTGGGTGAGTGGTAATGTAGTTTATTTATGTATGTGTTACAAGTCAACTATGCTGATGCTGCCCTGTTTCATAGTATATGTATATAATTGGCGTTAAAAAATGGATCTTGGTGCATGTAGTAAATTAATGAGATGCACATTTTATATGTTGAGAATTTCTATGTCAAAGCGAAGGAAACCCTCATAGAGGTTTGATCATTGACTTCGTCAAACTTTGATACTGTGAAAATCGTACAGTCATGCTTCATATCAACATATATACCTCTATAAGATCAGAAAGGACATATTTATGCTTCATAACTTTATCAACGTATATACCTCTAGAAGATCACAAAGGACATTTATTGTTCTGAAGGTGCTCTTTCTGTTTATATGTTCCACAACTTTATCGGTATCATCCAGAATTCTGATTGTGATATATTGGGTGTTGCAGCTGGAATTGTATTATTTCTTCTTGTAGAGAAATTAGTAAGGTATGTGGAAGATAACTCTAGAGGAGCCAATGCATGGGGTCACAGTCACCACCACCACCACCATAAGAACACTACGAAGGAGAAGGATGATGATGATAATGATTCTCATGATGAAGTACCGCCACCATCTTCAAATAAGAAAACCAAGAAGGTGAGTCCCAATTGGAAGACTTATTTTGAGACTGAAAGATTATTTCATTCTCACTCTAAAAAAGTTTGTTGTGCCAAGTCAATATTTTCATAATATGTTTGAGCAAATTAGGTTTAACCTTGACATGCTTGTTTCCTGCAGAGAAAATCTGCCAAGGATGATAAACCAGATACAGATGTTGCCATCAATAGTGCTAAACCCTTACAGCAAGAAGAACCTGCTCAGCCTCCATCAAATCTTGTATTTGGTTATCTAAATCTCTTCTCCGATGGTGTTGTAAGTATTTGGTCTTTCACCGTTCTTATTGTATTATTCAGATCATGTCCTTTCGAGTACCATCAAACAGAAAAAAGTCCAAAACAAAACCCCCCCCGCCATTAAAGTTGGGCCAAAATTTGCGAATTTTGAGTTGACCCCATTTCTTTTATGTGAAGTCCATTTTCTCATTAAAGCCCATTTCTTTTGATTTCAACTCATTTCTAATGAAGTTCGAACTTAATATGTTTAGAACTTAAGTTATATTGCATGTGTGGTTTCTTTTAATAATATTTGGAAATAATAATTATTTCGGTTTTTGTCAGAAAATAACCGGCGGTTTTCGGTTGGGTTTTTTCTGGTCAGATTTTTTTGTCCTAAAATCCAGACCGAAAACCAAATTACTGATTTTAAAATCGTAAAAAACCGACCGTTGCTTACCCCTACTTTGAAGGGTATTTTTATGGTTGATCTAAAAAATGCATTTTAAATCGCCCTGCTCAGTAGGTCATATGTGTATGTATTGCAGCACAATTTCACTGATGGAATGGCTTTGGGAAGTGCTTTTCTTCTTTATGGATCTGTTGGTGGATGGTCCAGAACTCTATTTTTGCTTGCACATGAGCTTCCTCAAGAGGTTTGAGGTTCTTCTCTTCATTACAGTCTAGAGGAACATCATATTTTCGAAGAAATTAAGTAATTGAGTGAACAATTAATTATTTGCAGGTTGGCGATTTTGGTATTCTGGTAAGGTCAGGCTTCAGCGTCTCCAAAGCCCTCTTCTTCAACTTTCTCTCAGCACTGGTGGCACTTGCAGGAACTGCAATGGTGAGTAATCTCTCTACTGGGCTAAGCTTATGAACATTGTACTATCTCAATTCAAAAGACTAAAATGCTACTGTGTTGTTCCTAGGCTCTCCTCATGGGAAAGGAACCGGGACAATCATCTTTGATTGAGGTACTAATATGTTCAAGAAATTAATTTTTTTTGTTAGGTTTTAAGTTTATGTAGGGGTTAATTTGTATTTGACTCAATTGTTTGTTGCAGGGATTTACAGCAGGCGGATTTATATACATTGCAGTTGCAGGAGTGCTTGCAGAAATGAACACTAGTAGCAGTGTGACTGTGAAAAGCACAGTGGTTCACTTGACCTCACTGATACTGGGGATGGCTATTGCGCTTGGTATTTCCCTTGTAGAATGAAAGTGAGTGTTAAATTCATAATTTTGTAGCACATTATTGATTTAACATTAGATACCCTTTTTGATATTTCAATCCTGGCACTCACCTCGGTATACTCTTGGCAAGCCTAACCACTTGCAAATATTGATAATTATAAATGAGCTTCAGCTTACATACACTTTGCATGAGATGAAATTGCCAGAGCTCAGGCTCAATTTAAACTTCATGGTTTTCTTGATGCAAAATCAATACCTCATCTGATACCTTGCTTCCTATAATCTCTCATCTGATGCCTAAAACCTGGATTGTAATCTGTTCTGTCAAACTGTGAAGGACGTTGAAGACAGTAAAATATGTGACACCTTTTTTCCCGATAACAGTAACCCCTACAATATCATCAAAACAAACAACAAATATCATCAAAACAAAATGATGATATACCCAGATCAAACAAACAACAAATATCATCAAAACAAAATGATATATACAATAACACCAATGCAGTTCCTTTTTCCAATTCCCTTCATTGTTGACTTGGTGAGGCAAAGATCAGTACTTGTAATTAATAAACACCAAGATCAGACCTTTTCTCTCTATTCTTTTTCTTCATCATAAGATAATATATATAAAAGAAAAACTGAACACAAGCAGCTCACATCCCTGATTCCTTCATACCATACTACATGTGTTGCTTATCAAAAATGAAGACGATGATGGTGAGTCCCTAATCATTGTCGACACAAGGAGAAAAGTGCGGGGCTCCTGGTTGGATTTCCTTTCCTGATCTCCTTCCTCGCGTCTTTTCCGATCCCCTTTTGTCTTTTTTATATATTTATTATTATTATTATTATTATTATTGAGGGGTAAAATTGGAAATTTTGAAAAGATAACAAAATATTCTAAGACTTAAAGGAATATTCTCGTTTTTTCATCCGAAAAACCTAATGTACAACTAAACCTATGCAAAATGATGTGAATTGCAACAACCTTTCAAAAGCATTGTGAAATGAAATTTTTTTTTTCAAATAAGAGTTGTGAAGCAGAATTTCCCCTAAAAAAAATATTATTGAACTCAACTAAAAAATAATCATGAACCCAATTGAGATAGAAGGTTGAAATCCAAAACCTCTTATCCCATATAGTGGATCTGAGGAAATGAATATTGTTTCCACATCCAAAGTAATATATATATGGAGGAAGAAGACACATACAATATAACTTTCATTGAGAGATGGTGAGGAGGAAAAGAAAGGCAAGAGATTAAACAAGAAAGAGAAGAAATTGAATAAACTCAAGGATGATAAAATACCTTGAACATGGGAATCATAAAGCTCGTCCTATTGTCAATACTATACTTTGTACCTGTCATTTTGTCATTCTGAGCAAGTCCATCAGTCGATGTTAAACAAGTGTTAGGGAGATAGTCCCGACGCTGGCGCCGAGTGAAAAAGACCGGTGTCAGCGTTATCTCAACATCGGTTCTCTGCTGGAAGTTGACGCATCGCTGCGGGGAATCCATTTTCTCGCTGACGTGTAACCTCGTGACACGGCGACGACCGATCAATTTTTCAATTAATTTTTGGTACTCGACTGTTCATCCCCGACCATTTGTACACCATCCCCAACCTTTGAAACCCTAATTCTCCCCAGCCTCTGTCCTTTATTCCCGACCTCTCACTTACTACCTTCCAACCGAAATGGCGACTGTAGAGTGGCCATGGACTACCGAAGAGGAGACCCGCCTGATATAGGCATGATTACAACATTCAACCTACGACGAGAAAAGCTATTGGCATGACGTCTTCCTCCATTTCATGACGGACATTCCACCAAATTGGGTCAGGCCAATTTGGACCAAACACAAGTGTAAGGACCACTGGAATGAGTGGAACGTACGAGTGAGGAACTGAGGTCATCTGGAATCTGGTAAGAGCAGTCGTAGACCTTGAGACGGGCACTCCTGCGGAGCTCGAAAGAGATGGCGAATGTTGAGTACTGGAACCGCTAGGTCAGCCAC
>JAYMSW010000187.1:0-27995 GCA_036897725.1 Erodium texanum
AATCAGACTAAAACTCACTTTTCAGCTTTCTCTCTCTTCGAAATAATATTTTTTAATCAACATTCTACTGATCTTTAGTCTAATTAGACTAAAAACCATTGTGTATGCTCTTATGTTAATACACGATCCAACCAAATAATAATATTTCTTATTAACAGTTATAATCTCATCCTCTAACAATTTTTAAAGTCCAATCATTCTAATATTGGAAGGTTCTAAATGTATGGTAAAGATGCAATTTAGGTGCAACGAGTTTTCAAGCCAAATAACATTTGAAATTAACCGACTCAAGTTGTTAACCTTCATCCTTTTTAATTGGAATGACTTTTTTTTATGGGATTAACTTAAAAGGGTTTATTACTTATAACTATGGTGTAGTGTATGTTTTCTCGTACACACAAAGCTATCTTTAACTTAAATTTTTATTTATATTTATATAAAATTTTAAAAAATTGTACATCTCTTTTTTTTTATTTTCCATAAAATGTCCAAAAAAAAAATGACATTGACCCTAATATAGAAACTTTATAATGGATAATTGTGTGCAATCCTTTTTAGTTTTACGTCACTTCACGTTTTACAAAGAAAGAAAGCGGGAGCATTTAGCATCCACGGCAACAACCAAACAATCTTATCCAGGAGATTGCGACACCTGATTGTTATTTTATTAAGGTGGAGCTAAGAGCTAATCAATGATTGCTCCATTAGTGAAGACAAGAATCAAACGCCAAAGCAGACTTAACACAACCATTACGCATCAGAAAGGACCATTATTCCAAAACATTAAAAACAAAAGCACGATTATTAGCTGCTTAAAACATCATAATTATTGTCAATTATAAGGGCTAATATCGTCATTGCGCTTAAACCACCCCTAACATTTCCAACTGGCTTTTGCCTCAGCTGTTGAACCTGGACTAGTTGTTGTTCCGTTACGACTCTACCAAATGCAATTTTTCTTTCTCGTTCTCCGACGATCGAATTCAGTCAGGCTCAATAGGGTTCTCTTCTCGTTCTTTTAGGTTTTGTTGATTCAATTATGGAGAGTGTAGCTTCTTCTTCCGGTCCATTCAAGCTCCACGACGACATCGAATTGCTCGAATTTCAGGATAAGTACGTGATCAGGTCTGTGGAATCTTCCGGTACAGGTTTCTCTATTGATCGTTGCGATGGTAAAATCGAGCCCCTTCAGGGCGGTAAGCTTCTCTCCTTTCAAACCTTGAATTGCTGCCCTATATGTTTGGTCGGTGAGAAAATGCAGGAAATGAAGGAAGTTGTAAATTTTCCTGTGACTTCTTGCATTTTTTTTCTGTCAAGAACTTCATATATATTACCTTTTGAGCTTGGGTGTGCATGTGAAATGTTAGTCCACTCTAGAATTTGTGACAGGTCATAGGATAGGAGTTTGTTCTCTTGAACAATGCTCTTTTACTCGGGATTGCTCAAGCTGGTTCAGTTAAAATCTCATAGTTTCATTCCCTTTTCCTGACTGATATGACTGTAAGATCATTCTTAATGAAGCCTGTAAAGAATGATACCAGTTAATGCCAACTTATTTTTCCCCTATTTCTAATTTGTGACGCTTCCTTGAATTTGTTAATTGCAAATCAGACATAGATATTGTGTTGGACTAGGGAGTAATATATATTTTTATATCAATGTTCTGTTTGCTTAAGAGAATTTAGAGGGGTCTAAAAAGTTTTACCTGAATGGTTTCTTGGCATCAATCAGACTAGGATTCCAAATCTAATGAAAGACCGTTACTCTTTTGGCAATTCTAAAGTGGAAACTTCATATCTTCTTCATTTTTGTGCAGACGAATCTAGTTATGGAAATCCATCCAAAAGCTCTAGGATTTATGGTGTGGCCGGTACAATTAGATTGCTTGCAGGTATTTTCTTGCAACCAAGCACCAACTACTCTTGGCATGAATTTGTGTTGGTGTGTTTGAAAGGTCACAAGCAATGAGATCAATATAAGTTGGGTCAAGTGGCAAAAGAGCTTGCTTCTATAAAAAGCAATGTCTTGAGTTCGAATCTTGATACATACATTTGCTTTGAATATAAATCCAACACTTGTTTGCTCAAGCCTTAGAGAGCCTGAGTGCCGATAAAAAAAAGGTTTGCTTTGTGATGGGGTAGTTAGTGCACAAGCAAAGTTTTATACCTTTACTAATTGACCATTTAGGCTGTGCACACCAAAATTGTCACTTCATTGCTAGTATGGTTGTCAATTAGGAATGTATTGATATTTGTATGCCAGGTAAAGATTCTGCATAAAATGTTTCTTATTCCTAAGATGCTCCACTTTCAGGAGGCTCATGATAAACATTGCATTACGAATTAATCATCTCGGAAATTTAACCGTGTATGCAGAAAACAAGATCATTTTTATATGTACCTTTTGAATAGTTTTTTCCCCTCATCTAATGGGGCTTGTTTTGATACAGGGACATACGTTCTTGTTATAACTTCTCGCAAGGAAGTTGGGAACTTTATTGGTTTCCCTGTTTACCGAGTAATGTCTATGAAGTTCCTGTCCTGCAATGGGGCTCTAAGGCTTTCTACTTCGCAAGAAGTGAGTTCTACTTATTTTATTGATAGAAATTTATATAGCTGTTTCTTGCAATGATTTAAATTTGATTTTTGCCTTAGACCCTGTTCTAATTTCTTTGGTTCAGAAAAAAGATGAGGCATACTTCAGGACTTTGCTAAGCACAGTAGAATCAACTCCAGGGTTGTACTATTCATATGAAACTGATATAACTTTGAAGTATACTCTCTTACCTTGCACCTTTCTGTATATTTAGATTGACTCCATTAAAATGAACTGCTGTCTTTTCTTTTTATTATAGTTTTATTTAGATCTATGTTATATGTAATAATTTTCACTAAGATTCTTTGGTTATGCCTATCAGCCTGCAGAGAAGATTTAAGTTGGCAGAAGGGTGGACAAGCAAACCAATATGGAAGCAGGTTGGTTTACTAGATAATGGTAACTCGAGTTAAAGTATCTTTTTTAAGTTATATTGTCCAGGGCGAGATATCACCTTTCATTTTGGAGATCAATCTACAAATGTGAGCAAAGACTGAGAGCATTCTGAATTCTGGAGTCTTTGATAACTTTATTCATTGTTATTCCAGTTCCTATGAGCCACTTTTTGCTTGACACATCTTTTCTGCTGTTTATGCCTGTAAATATTTGGTTCCTGATTTTCTGCCTGTATTTCAGGCTGACCCTCGATTTGTTTGGAACAGATATCTTTTGGAGGAGCTTATCGAACATAAGGTTAGGTGTTTATTAAGTTTAGATATGCATTTTTTGCTCACTATCATAGCGGCAGTGCTTTTCTTGTTTCCCAAAGTCTAAACATCACAGGACTTAATCAGTCGTTTGAATTTAAATACTAAGACATTTAATTTTCTTTTGGTGGCAGTTTGATGGATTCATAATTCCTCTAGTGCAAGGGAATATCCTTTTATATATATTTTTTTATGTCTTATTCTTTTTAAGTTGGCAATTATGTACAGTATAAGGCAATGCATCCACCAAAGTATATCTAGAGAAAGTATGATAAGTTTTCATTTAACCACAGAGTAAGCTTCCAGACAGGTTTGCTAAAGCTAAAAGGCACCCCTGCCACAATAACATTAATCTCACGCCGCTGTACACGGCGCCTAGGTACGATGTTATATAGGCAGTTGATTTTAGTGACTGTTGATATGGTCATGTTAAAGCAGTTTAGAAGATCAAGCTAAGATAAGGTAGCATGGTGTTATAGGGACCAGGATGTGGAGACGAGGAGCTAACCTTGAAGGTGATACTGCAAATTTTGTTGAAACTGAGCAACTGCTAGAGTTTGAAGGTTTTAGGTCGTCACTACTGCAGGTAATTTATCACATTTATGGTGGATTCTGCACATAGTAGCATGCTACAATTTAAAATGATTAAATTTACTATCTAAATATGATCAATTATTCCTATTCTATTTGAATCTCTTTAGGTCAATAAACAATTAACATGAGTTTGTGTTATTTAAAAATGATTTTTTTTGACAATCCCCTTATGAGGGATATATATTTCAAAAGGAATGAAATAGAGTATGGTTACTACTTACTAAGATGTGACAAGGGCAGTACTTGTTATTGTATATCTTGGGTTTTGTGCTCTTTAGGTCACTAACCAAACATGCTCTTCATTTAGCATTGGATGGTAGAAAGCCCTTCTTTTGCTGATTAATTACGTGTTCACGAAATATTCTCAGGGTTCGAATTTCTGACTTAGTGAGATAGGAAACCTAAATTACCAGTGGATAAAAAGTATATTCGTAGTTAACTTACAAAAACAATTATCACAGTCAATCTCTCAAGTCTACATATATTTCTTGGAATAATGACTTTATGCATACATTAATTTTCTGTCTAATCTTGTTGCTGTTCTGTTACACATAATTGATCCATATTTTTTGTTCCTTCATAATTATTACATCTTCGGTTTAGGTATATAGAGAATAATGACATCTGTTTTTCAGATTCGAGGTTCTATTCCACTTCTTTGGGAGCAGATTGTTGATTTGAGTTATAAACCACAACTTAGAGTTATTGAACACGAGGAAACTGTATGTTTAATTCCAAGTTGTAGTTTTCTCATTTTTATATGAATATAGTTGCATTCATGATCTGAGCTGATTTACAACTGTATATATGGTCCTTTTCCTAGCCAAAAATTGTGGAGCGTCATTTTCACGATATCCAGCAAAGATATGGAGACACTCTAGCAGTTGACCTCACTAATAAAGTAAGGGCCTCTTTTTCTTTGCCTCTATGGCTTAAATCCTGCACATATTCTCCTTTTTTCAGGAAACGTTTTGGGAACTGTTCCATTTGGCATT
Organism: Erodium texanum; assembly: GCA_036897725.1. Taxonomy (NCBI): domain Eukaryota; kingdom Viridiplantae; phylum Streptophyta; class Magnoliopsida; order Geraniales; family Geraniaceae; genus Erodium; species Erodium texanum. The sequence continues at coordinate 4,892 of JAYMSW010000187.1, forward strand.
TGGTTGCAACCATAATATTCTTAGGGTGGTTCACTAATGTCCATAAATCCTGGCTGATGCTTAATTTCCCTCAATTGCTTGTAAGCATATGAGCAGTTATAGCAATAGAATTCCTAGCTGTGCCCTATCTGCATGAATTTTCATCAACACAGTGTTCTGTTGAAGTTGTCCCACATTGCAAGAATGTGGATTAAGTGACCTCTTGATATATCAATTGGGCCCTCCGCATGCAAGGCTTGGATTAGAGTAAGTTTAACATGGTATCATAGCTTGTTGCCTTGTTTAGTATTGGTCCACGTGCAAGGCTCTCTGTGTTGTCTAACCTGTATGTGAGGGGCAGTGTTGAGGTTGTCTCACATAGGAATAATGGGGATTAAGTGACAAAGTACTAGTTGGACCCTCCACCTAATAACTTAAGCTTTTGGGGTTGGAGTAAATTTAACAGGGTCATATCGTATTCCTTCATATAAATCCTAATTTTTCCAACTTTATTATCTTCAATTTATGTTTTGTTGTAGCATGGTGATGAGGGTCAACTAAGTATGGCATATGGGGCTGAAGTGCAAAAGCTGTCACATGCAAGGTGACAACTTATACTTTCATGTATTTATTTTGTCTATTTTTTCTTGTTATCTTGCTACCATAGTTCGTCTGGAAAGTCTTTGATTAAATTCAGCCAGTCACCTTCTAAAGCAAAACATGTTGTGTTACCCTCCCACCTTCTTCTCTTTTTTATCTTCTTGTTTTTTTTATTGTATTGTTACTTTCAGTAAAGAAGTTGGAATTATTTTAAATTTTCTGTGGTGATTGTGTTGTATCATGTAATAGATTTCTTATGTACTTTTCATTCTAAGGAAGTGGATGCAATTATATAAGGTGCGTGCGGTACATAAATATCTGCCTTTTTGTGTATCTCAAGCGTTTATTAGTGGTTTATACACATTATTGGTCAAGTGATTTAAGGTTGTGAGCAAGTAATGGTGAAGGATTTTATAAAAAAAAATGTATCCCTTTACAGGGTAGGCAAATGTCTAAAAAATAAGAATTGAGACTGGGACAATGGGAGTGTTAAGGAATGGGCGTGCTTAGAAGTTTGATTCATTAAGAGTTTGAACTTACATTAGAAGTGGGTACTAGTTATTGGTTATTTATCAGTCAGTTGACAGTAATCTGATTACATCTAACCAGTTCTTTTTTGGAACCTTTTCTTTTACACTTATTCAAGCAAATTCTCTCTTAACCATATTCTAATATCGAGACTCATGAATAAGAAACCTTGGGTATAATGCAGATATGTTCCATTTGACTTCCATCAACATTGTGGCAACTCGAACTTCGATAATCTGCATATCCTATATGATCAGATCTCAGAAGAATTTGAAAAGCAAGGGTAATAAGCAAGATGTAATGCAATATAAGAACTTTTCTTGATTTGGCTATCATCCAGGTATACCATTCTTAATCGTTACTGTTCCTTTTCAGATACTTCTTCATAGACCCAGAAGGCCAAATTCAAGCAGAGCAGAAGGGAATAGTTCGAGCCAACTGCATTGATTGCCTCGATCGAACAAACGTTACCCAGGTCAGCAAAAAAAAAAACAATAGAATACCTATTTTCTTCACCTGTTATGTTATTTTTTGTTGTGATACAATTACAAATTTATTTATAAAAGAAGTTCTGAAATCTCAAAAACTCTACAGTTCAAACAAAAGATAAGATAATCACTTCTTTTTTTCATTTGAAAAGTAATTGCTGGAATCTCTATCGTATTTGCATTGAAGAGTTAAAAACATGGTAAAGATGGAGGCATATAAGAGCTGGTTCTCTTGTGTTAGTACCTAATTCATTTATTTTACACTGATATGTTTGCTGTATTCTAAGGTAAAATATGTTGCTATTTATATTGTTCTGATCTGTTCAACCCTTTTGTTTTTCAGAGTTTCCTGGCTCAAAAGTCTTTAAATGGACAATTACACAGAATGGGGGCGATAGCTTCTACTGATTGCATTTCTTCTTACAGCAAAGACTATGTACAATTCAGAACATGTATGAAATCCATGATACTCTTTGCTTTTATGATTCATGCCATGTCAGAAGTTTCCTGCACAGTTAATTATATTTGTCCTTTTTCTCTTTGAACATGTGATTTGCATTAGTGTGGGCTGAGCAGGGTGATGAAGTAAGTCTTGAATATGCTGGGACTCATGCTCTGAAAGGAGACCTTGTTCGGTAAATTTTAGTCTTAAATCCACAACTTCTAAAACACAATTTCCATTTATGTCCTTTTTGGTAACACAGTTTTGAATCCATAATACTGCAGATATGGAAAGCAAACCATTGGAGGAGCAATCAAAGATGGGATGAGTGCTCTTTCACGATATTATTTGAATAATTTTCAAGATGGAGTTCGACAGGCAAATAACTATTTATATCTTTCTTTCTAAATAACATTATTTGCAGGGAGAGTGGCTGGCTACTTAATGTACAGGTGATAACTGATAATAAAAACTCCTAACGTTTTTGTAGGATGCAATGGATCTTGTAAGTGGACATTATACAGTCAGCAGAAGTGGTCCTTCACCGTTTCAGCTCAATGGATTTGAGTCATTGTCGGTGAGTCAAGTCAACGCCTTTTTGCAATTAAACAACTGTTCTCATAATCCTGAGTAGCTGTTCTGACATGACTCTTCTATATATTCAACTGAGTCAAAGAGAAACACTTACTTAGATGGCTATTCATTTAAGTCAAGATGAAATGGCCAAAGAATGCTCATGGAAGACCACTTTGATACAAGTATGGAGAGTTTCCTTATTTAAAAAGGATAAATAAAAGTGAAAGCTTCTTGTATATACTTTTATTTTATCAACTGAATCAGGTGTATCAAAGTATTTGGTCTCAATATCTTGCTTATGTAGAAACAAGGGAGCACCAAACATTTGTTATTCTTAAAAAACTTTTTAAGAGTGATATATCAAGCATGAACTCTCATATGTAAAAGAGAGCTCTAAATTTTTTTGTGACCCCCACTTTGAGAGAAGCTAAAAGGGACGGAATAGAGAGAGAGGTCCAAAGGGCTGTGTAGAAAGTAGCCCAACAGAAGTTGGAAATAGATAAATAAGGAGTGGGGTACCACGGTTGGGACTTGAACCCAGATATAATAGCCTCTTTTCTTCAATCCTATATAGCTTAATTTTCTGCATTATGCTGTAGTATCTTCCGATAGCATCAACTTTGATACTAGGAGGTCTGACGTTGACAACCTTCACGATGCAACAAGGTATGGTGTCTTGGTTATGTTTCAGTCTGTAATAATGCTATATATATATCCTGGCGTGTTTGTAATCTATTTAACAGTAGATGGTGAGTAATGAGAGTTAGTATTCTATAGCAGGGAGACAGGCACAGCAGTTCCTATCATCTGCACTATGGGCTGGAGTGGCTGCAGCAACGATGGCAGTGGTCAAAACTAATGGAAGGCAGTTTTGTTCCCGGCCTCGCTTGTGCCGCCTTGTGTAAATCTTCATAACTCAGCCAAATCCAAATCCCTGCTAGTTTAGAAGTTTTACACTGTTTGCTTTTCTTTAGTAGCTTGAATGCAATTGTAAACCAATCAGGTGATTACGTAGCTTCAAAAGATAAGCTTCAATTTGTTGATGCAAAAAATTAAGCAAAAAGAAAATAGTTGCAAGTATTATAGAAGCAGGTTAGGCATAATGGATATATAAATATCGATAATAAGTTCTCTAAATTATAGGATCTAATTTTCATCTACCACGATGTTCTGCTTTCAACACATCCATGTGATTTAATGAATGAACTTATTTGTTCTTGATCCAAACAACAATGCGACATCTTAATTAAATGTGTACAAGTGGAAGGTTGGTTGACCTTTCTCACAGTCACACATCAATGTTTTGTGATGGACATAGTTCATCATATCATAATCAATAAATTTTATAATATTAATTTCATCGTTACCTGATGGATAATAAAATGCACATACACCCTTTAAAGAATTCGACATGTCCAATAAAATACGTATGTATATGTATTTGACTATAGTCAATTTTGTTTTCTCCTGAATTTGTAAACTCGAGTCAACATCTCAAACACAATGGTTTAGTAATGATTCCAAAGAGATAATTTACCAAACCGGATTAGGCCTGACACGTGTCAGCTTAGTTAGGATCCAGCTGCCTCTCATAACAGTTTGGTCCTATTTTGAGAAATTGTCTAAACCATTACTCGTGTTCGGAAGAAAAATCAAATCTTCTTTTATATAAAACAGAACATAAAAGAGGCAATACAACAATAAATAAAACAGTATGAGGAGATTGCAAAATTAATTGCAGCTGGAGAAAAGAAGACAAGTCAAACAAACACAGCATGCCCTCACATTTTGGGGAGGCATCTCAGCCCAATAAGATCCTCGGTCTATCCGAGCCCAGCCCAAGATCTAACTGAGCCCAAAAAGAGTAGATGGAGATGCGGGGTATCGACCCCTGCATCTCTCGCATGCTAAGTGAGCGCTCTACCATCTGAGCTACATCCCCATATTGACATTCGATGATATACTGCTTTATTATTAGTCTTCTTTCCTCAATGCGTTATCAATCGAATCTGGATATAGCGAACGACCAACAAGAAGGGGTTACATATATGATGGAATAAGCCAACAGCAGGTTACCAAATCCTGATACAACTGCTGCTGAGCTGACATAGTCTCTTCCGTTGACTCCGCAGCTAGAGAGGCGACGTATCTGTGTTCGCATCGGTATGATCAGCTCGGCGACGAAGAAGCTCACATTCTTTCTCCAACAAAATTCATAAACCTCGCTGTCCGTTTCCCCGATTTGCCATGTTCGCCAAGCGTCTCCTCCAGGCTGTGCACCTTCCTCAGGTATTGTCGATTTCTTCAATCTCCTACTCAATCAATTTCCTCATCCTTTCAGCTTCAATTCGGATTTGTTGCTGCATTTTGTGTTCATCGATCATCTTTCTAAAATTTCATGTTCAATGTTCGCTGTGAACAGCGTCATCTGCAACATGGTAATGTAGATTCCAAGGATCTTGATATGCGAATTTCAATCCACCATGGCATCCCGTCCACAGCATCGGTTCTTGCTTTTGATCCCATTCAACGTCTGTTGGCCATTGGAACCCTGTGAGCTGATACTTTGATCCTTACTGCTCATAAACTTGATTGAATCGTAAATTTATTATGTATCAATTGGGAGCTTGTGAGAAGGAAATGATCCCATTTCCTGGAATCAAATTTATGTGGTCGAGAGCAACATTTTTGTCTACTCTTGGTATGCCATTTTTTGAATTTTTGCTAAACTCCAAAAAATGTTCAGTTAATTTTAGAAGTGTGGTTAGGCTGTTTTATCTAGGGAAAACAAATTTCTACGAGAAAATGTGTTGATATTACTGCTATCTTATCAAAATAACCCTTTTGTGCCTTATACTAATAGAGTTTACATTGGATCATATTATTTTTTCATGTTATAATTGGATATAACTATATGACACTACCATGACCATCACTGTTCAAATGTTGTTTCCATTTCATGATCATTTTAGCGACGGGAGAATTAAGGTGATCGGTGGTGATGGCATTGAAGGCCTTCTGATATCCCCGAGCCAGTTGCCATACAAACACATAGAGGTTTGTATGCTTGTAAACAAATTGATTTTGTAAACTTGTATTTCTGCTTGGTTGTTAATACTACTAGATCAGAATTGTGATGTGGTAGCAAGTATTGGTGGAAAACATCTCACGGAAATCTATATAGAAATAAATAATAAAATGTGTCTCCATTGTTGGATATACAAAGTGTTAAGTGGATGATGGTTAGGTCCAGAATTAGATGACGAGCTTGATTCTTACAACTGACAAATCAACAAAAATAGCTTTGTTTAAGAAATTATAAAGATATGGTTCATCCCAATCTGTCTATCGGACTGAAAGAAAACCTAGTTCTCCACACACCCTTGTAATCACTTAAAGATTCTTGATTGAGATTATAAATAAGGAATTGAAAGCCAAATTTAGTACTTTATGCTTAGGAGTGGATTCATCGAGACATTTGGAAGTTACAAGATAGGATAATAAAGAGCTCAGATGATTGACATTTTATTCAAGACTTGTTAGTTTAATACTTTCTCAGTTCTAAAATGTGTTGGATTATGAATAAAATGTTTTAAGTTGATATGTATGACATGAGCTGCACAAGAGCATAATTAACATTACCTTGGGTGAGAAGGAAAAAGTACAGCAGTATAGTAGTTATCGAGAAAGGGATGTCTATCTTATGTAAGTTGTTAGTTTCTTTTGCATTTGCAACCAATATAGTGATTTATACTTGAGAAAAAAGTTATGCCATTTGACCTTTTCTTTCTGACTTTTTGATATCTCAGAAGTCTGAGATACTGTGTATTCTCTGTCTTACGTATTTTTACATTTTCATGGCATGTATCTGGTAGTTATTCTTGACTTTATTTTCTTTATTTTTACCCTTTCTTATGAAGCTGACATTGGGTACGCAACATGAGCCGACTCTTTTCCTAAAGTAGAGTACACAATGTCAGATTTGATTGTGTCAGTTGTTCTATATTGTTGAAAGAATTCAGCTATACCTAGAAGTTTTTGTGCTTGAAGTTAATAATGACATGCATATGGCGCTTAAATTTATGACTTTATTAGCTGTACTTAAATCATTTTTAACAGTGAACTAATAATGGTTGGTAATTTTTGGCAGTTTCTGCAAAACCAAGGGTTTTTAGTCAGCGTCTCAAATGAAAATGAATTTCAGGTATTAATTCTTCCACACTTGTACTGTTTCTATTGATTGGCAAATAAGACCTATAATTCTGATTATGAAGGCTTTAAACTTTTATTTTTTTTCATATGTTTACATTATATTTCTCGTTTGTGCCCATTAATTTCAATGCTTGCTAATTCATTGATTTTCATTAACGTTTATGTTTCTGGAACCATATAATTTATGGAATCTATGGGGGTAATATTTGATGATAGCAAAGCAGTTGATCTGGTGACTGTTAAATTGATCAACTGTTTGGGCTCCAAGCTGTCCGATAATGTGGATGTGAACATAACAACTTTTGTCATTGCTTTATCAGTACATGTGCATCTTAAATTTGGCAGGTGTGGAATTTGGAGAGCAGGTGTCTAGTTTGTTGTGTACAGTGGGAATCTAATGTAACTGCTTTTTCTGTGATCAATGGCTCCAACTTCATGTATGCTACTGATAACTGGCATTAACAAAGCTTATTATGTGTCATATTAGTCAGCTGCATAAGGTTGTTACTTGATTATACAGGTATGTTGGCGATGAGTATGGTTCCATGTCTGTGATGAAGTATGATGCTGACGATGGGAAACTTCTGCAGTTGCCATATCATATAGCTGAAAAGTCTCTACACGGTACTTTTTCATAGCTTATTATTAATTACTTTTTAGCATACACCATATTATTTTTTACTGTTCTCATCATTAGTTTTCAACTTATTAACATATAATTGTATAATCTTTTCATATCTAGTATTAGATGCATAAAATATCAAGCAAACTTGTCTTCAAATCACTTAGAGATGTATATGTATATGAATTTGCAGCATAAATGTATTTGACTATACCCATAAGGGCGATATCCCCAAATGCTAGTTTCGGACATGAGGATCTTACTACTTTTCCTAACCCCTTCCCTCTTTCTGAATTGGCTCTATCTAGAGCCATATTGTTTGTTAAATCACATTCTATACTGTTTGGTGCAGCAGAACCTTGTAAGAGAATTATTAACAGTGTGATTGAAAGTGTTTTAGGGATATAATAATACAGCTGAGTTGCTCATCTTCTGGTCTGAACAGCGAAGGGATAAAATAAAGGCAACTCTGTCCGTCAAATTATATGCTCAAAACTGACTGCAAACTCTAGTATAACCCCTTAGATACTTCATAGTGATATTCTAATAAAACTCGATCACTTAAAATAAACTAATATGAACCATAAAAGAAAATAACAGTACATTGCTACCCACAATCTCCATGTACCAAAACATCAACAAACTTCTCCTGCAACTATGTGTCACCAACTTGCCCTGATTTTCTTTTGCCTGGCAATGGCATAGTGCTTGATGGGGCAGCGTAATATTGATTCGTATGATAAACATACATTACTTCAAATCCAATGGAAATAATGGATGCTACAGAAGCCAACCCACTCCTGGAGTTCCTATTTACATAGGTTTATCCCTGGTTGCCTTCTCCTTCTAGAGAGAGAAAAGTACAGCTCCACTAAAATCTAAAAAGGATAATCACACGTAGTTTGCAATTTGGATAACATATTTGTTCTCAAGGCAGCATATATATTTCTTTCGGTTAATTTTCATATTTGGTCAACCATGTGTGTGCATATCTATTTTTGATAAGCATACACGTTAACTAAATGTTTTCTGGTAATATAATTGTAAGAACTTGTCAAAGAATGTAACTAACTATCTTGGATATTTTATCTCTATATTTACTGACAGAAAGGTTAGAGATCTTGAGTTTTAGAAGTTGATGTCATATTATGTCAACAGCAAATCAGTGACTGTGTGTGATCAGTTGCCTCTCTGAGTTGAAGTTGAAGTCCCTAGTTATAGATATATTTCTGGTAATTGTTTACGACAATATCTGTTTATTGCCTCTGTTCTATATATTCACAGAAACTGTGGGGTTTTCGTTGCCTAATTACCAACCTATTGTTGGAGTTCTTCCCCAGCCGTGCTCTGCTGGTGACAGGCAAGTTCCACATTAACTGAAGTTTCTTAATTTACTTTTCTACTTTATAACATCAACCTAATAGAAAATCAGTTGTTATTTTTATGGTTGACAATTTGTTCACATACATATGGGAATCTAGTGTTATTATTAAAATTGACCTAGATGTCAGTTGTGACTAAATAGAAAACTATTTTCACTAAATGTTTGAGTTTCTAAACATGCATTACAGAAGAAAACTGGTCAATAAATGATGGAGAGAGAATCCAAGGGCAACTAATCATATAGGAGAGAGTGGACAATATAGTAAGAGGGTTTCACGCCTCCAATACATAACCACCTTGTGTTTCTTTCATTGTAATTGGTAGGTATTAGTTGGTATATCCCCAAAATGCAAAGTTGGATCTGTTGTTTTCGTTACTTTATTTTTATAGTATAGCTTTAGTAACACTTTTGAGGTAATTTTCTTATCTGATTATGCCTTACTTTGCAAGCTTTGCTAGCTGTGGCTCTATTTTCCTTCCTTGATAGTTTTGTCACTTTAATTTTAAAAACTGGGCTGGTAAAAGAATGAATGCATAGTTCTATCTGCATAACATGGGGACAAAATTATGAGAAATATTTCATATTAGAAATATGGTTTATTTGCAGAGTATTGATCGCATATGAGAGTGGCTTAATTATTCTCTGGGATATTTCTGAAGCTCGAATTCTTTTTGTTGGGGGTGGTGAGGATCTTCAATTGAAGGATGAAATTGTTAACCTTCCTAATGAACATGCTGGTAACCTTCAAGATGATACCTCGAAGCATATTCTAGAAGATAAAGAGATAAGTGCTCTTTGTTGGGCATCTTCCGATGGATCCATTCTAGCTGTGGGATATATAGATGGTGATATTTTGTTGTGGAACACGTCTTATGCCGCCTCTACTAAAGGTCAAGAAGCTGGGTTATCTTGTAAAGATGTTGTTAAGCTACAATTATCATCTGCTGAAAGGAGACTCCCTGCCATTGTCCTGCATTGGTCCTCAGCCAATAAATCCCGTAATAATTGTGATGGCCTACTTTTTATCTACGGTGGTGATGCAATAGGATCTGAAGAAGTCTTGACTGTGAGCAATTCATTTCTTTTATGTTGCACATTCCGTCTTATTACTTATATCAGAGATGCTTCGTCTGATGGATTACTTATCCCTTTAATTAAAATATATGTAAAATCAAAAGGCTTACAATACTTATGTTTCTAACTCGTGTGAGTTTTCAGTACATTTGTATGTGGTTAGAAGGAAATAAATGCAAAATGTAAACTACTCTTACTTCGCATTACGCATATTGAACTGCTCGTACTTCTGCTCTAAATTTCGTACATAATGATTTTCTTCATTCTCCTTAGGTTTCCAGTTTTGGTATTTGTTCGTTTGTTTGAAGTGGCTAGAATGCCAATTTTCTCATTGAAGAATGTCAAGCCATTATCATTTTATATCAGAAACTAGCTGGTTTGATTTTTTCTTTTTCCCTTGAGCTGATCATAAATGTGTATTGGCTGTTACAGGTTTTAAGTCTTGAATGGTCATCTGGGATGGAGATCGTAAAATGTGTTGGCCGTGTGGACCTTACTCTTACTGGATCCTTTGCAGACATGATTTTATTACCGAAGGCTGGTGCAACTGGGGATAAACTCAGAGCTGATCTTTTTGTACTGACAAACCCTGGTCAACTGCAGTACTATGATGATGCCAGCCTCTCTGCCTTAATTTCTCACCAAGAGATGAAGCCATCTGTCTCTGCTTATGCTGTGGAATTTCCTTCAGTAATACGTACAGCTGATCCACCAATTACTGTGGCAAAGTTTAGTGTACCTGCAGGTAGGAACCCATCAAAGGCTTTAGCAGAGGTATTGCTTTTGCCTTCATTCTCTAAAGTGGTTGTGTTTTCAAATGTAGTTCTGTGGTTTCTTTGGATTCACTTACTGCCCTAATTTAATGTCATTGATTCATTTTTTTTTTTATGGTTTATACAGATAACCTCAGCAATGAAACAGGGATCAATAGAGACTCTGGCTAGCAGTACGAAGTGGCCTTTGACTGGGGGTGTACCCAGCGAGTTGTCTATTACAGATTATAATGGAATTGAGAGGGTGTACATAGGAGGTTATAAAGATGGATCTGTGAGAATATGGAATGCCACGTATCCAATTTTATCTCTGATGTTTCTTCTAGAAGGCGAGGTCAGAGTTAGAGCACAACAGTTCATATTTTGAGTTTTCATAATTAGATGTGTTAAGAAGGAAGAAGGTAAAGTTGTAATGCAAAATAATTCTCTATGATTGCAGGTCCCTGGCATAAAAGTGGATGGTTCAAGTACTCCAGTTTCAAATTTGGATTTCTGCTATGATACTTTAACTTTAGCTGTCGGCAGTGAATGTGGTCTGGTAAGAAATGTTTCTTTACTAAACAGCAAACTTATTTTCTGAGGCAGTGTGTTATCATGTGCTATATTTATTTTCTTTTTGTTGGCTTCTGCCTTCTGTAGGTTCGTGTATATAACCTAAAAGGTGGTCCAGATGATACAAGCTTACACTTTATCTCAGACACTAAACATGAAGGTGATCTGCAGATGCTAGTTATAAAGAAATCTCCTTTACTTTCCAAAATTCACCCCCTTTTTTTGAATATGGACTTGTGGAGGGTGGAAGTCATAATCCCTCCATCCTTGTAGGATTGAAGTAGACCCTTAATTTTCATTTCATAGAAAATTAGAAAATGATGCATAGGAGAGGTTCGTATGGGTTGGATTTACAAATATTAATATTCCGAGCCAAATACTATAATAATTTGGCATTAATGAAAAAAAAAATTATGTCAATAGATGATTGGAGAATGTTGTTGTCATGGGCACAAATTATTTCATCACAGCGACATTCATGCATTGCATCCGCACAGAGCTCCACAATCAAGCTCACTTGGGCCTTGGATGTAGCAGTAGGGTGGTGACCGATTAAAACTCTAGGGTTTTATACCCCCCGTTTTCCCCTTATGCTGAATTATTTGTTGTCTGTTTGCAGTAGAGACAGAGGTCAGTTGTTCAGAAGCTGAGTGGTCAGATTTCAAATTTGTTGGTATTAGTATGCTGCTGAAAGTTAATATATTTACTGGGGATGTTTATGGGGAGTACAAATCTAAGGCAAACATTCATGGATATTTGAATCTTGTGCTGCATCATTTTAAATGGCACAAGCCTAGTTTACATTCATTGATCATTGTAACTGCTTTAATACTCCATGCATGTGAGGAAACCATTCTACATTCTTTTGTGCTTTAATGGTTTGAAGAGTATAGTTTCTACCACGGGATCATGTCATTATAACCAATTAGCCATTATTATCTCGAATTTAACGTTGTTCAATTTATTTCTCAGTTCATAATTTGCCTCAAGAGAAACGACCTTACTGCAAAGCTGTATTTTGCCTTCTTAATTCTTCTGTACGAGTGCTAAAGTTTGCACAATCTGGAGCCAAACTAGTTGTGGGTTTCGAATCCGGTCGCGTAAGTATCATTCATCTGCTTTTTCTAGAGTATCTCTTGCATTCTGTATATGTTACACTATTGGTTAGTGGATCAGGATTTATAAATTTAATGCTCCAGGTTGCAGTGCTTGACATGAGTTCGTTGTCAGTTTTGTTCTCTAAAGACTGCATATCTGGTTCTACTTCTCCTGTTATTTCAATTGATTGGAAGGAATTTTCTAGTACCCATAGCACTGCAAAGAGCCCAAAGCACCCAACAACAAAAACTCTAGTCAACCGTATGGAGGAAATCATGTTCATCTTAACCAAGCATGCAAAAGTTAATGTTTTTGATGGTGGTAATGGTAACATCATCAGCTCTCGGCCATTGCATTTGAAAAAAGAGGCGGTTGCGATTTCTATGTATGTTATAGGCAAGTATTGTTTTCATATGAAGAGCAATGAAACCATCCATTTCGGTTTTCATTTATGAATTATAAACATGGAAATTCTTTGTACTTCAGAGGCAGGTACTTCAGCATCCAGATCATCCAGTGAAAAGCACCGGGATCAGCATGTGAAGGATACTGTTTCAGAGAATGTGGCTGTCTCAGATAGTACTCTAAGTGGAAGTAAGTTGCCTGAGATGGAACATCACTCAATAGAAACTGCATGTAAAGGGGAAGAATTATTGGATTCCCTTGTTTTGCTTTGTTGTGAAAATGTCTTGCGCTTGTACTCTACAAAAGCAGTGCTTCAGGTTTGTTTGTAGCCTTCATTTTGTTTCCAGTATTATTTCACATCTGTTTGAAGCTAAGATGACATGGTTCCATCAGGGAAATGGTAAAACCATTCGTAAAGTGAAACTTGCAAAACCTTGCTGTTGGACTACAACATTTATGAAAGATGATAAAGTCTGTGGGCTGATGTTACTATATCAGACAGGATTGATTGAAATCAGGTGAAGTGTTAGTTCTTCTACCTTTTATGCTTATTCTTATTAAATAGTTAACAGATGGCTATTAATGAGCCCTTCGTATCAATTCGGTTATTCATGCCATTCTGCAATATCGAAGATCATGCTAGCAATTCAGTTAGAAGTACTATTTGTCATTGAATGTGCTTGTCTTGTCACAGGTCTTTGCCGGAATTAGAATTGGTGAAGGAAAGCAGCTTAATGTCAATTTTAAGGTGGAATTTCAAGGCAAATATGGAAAAGATGACAAGTTCTTCCGATAATGGACAGATTGCTCTGGTATTTTCTTGCAATATTTAGTTTCTTTGGCATTAAGGATTATATTTTGGCTAATCATATAGAAAAATAACACTACCTGACATTGCAACCCATTTGTTTAGCCAAAAACATCTTTGCTTAGTGCCTTCTTTGGCTCCTACTAAGTACACTCATCTAACATTTAAGACTTCGTAGGTAAATGGGTGCGAACTTGCATTTATCTCTTTGTTGGCTGGTGAAAATGATTTCAGGTATGGTCCATTATAATTTGGCCACTGTGCTAATAGGGTTCAAATACATTAGTCATGCATACAAGTACGTTTCTAAAAGATTATTATTGCTGTTTCCAGGATCCCAGAATCTTTGCCCTGTCTCCATGATAAGGTTCTTGCTGCTGCTGCAGATGCTTCTTTTAGTGTTCCCTTAAATCAGAAGAAAAAACAGGTTTAGATGCATATATGGCCTCCTAATAAGTTTTTGTTATTTGGAAAAAAAAATACGTTATTTTGCATGTGTAACTTAAATGTATCTCTATAGGGTGTTACACCTGGGATTCTTGGTGATATAGTCAAAGGCTTTAGAGGAGGAAAATCACCATACAACTTCTCCACAACTTCAGCATCTGATTACACGCATTTAGAGGGCATATTTCTGAAGACCCCATTCTCAAATCTGTCTCCTACCATTACAAATAGCCAGAAAGTTGTGGCCCCATCTCTGACCGCTACTGATAAACACGAAATCTTGGAGCTTGATATAGGTTCTGTGTATTTTACTCTCTCCATAGTTCATTTCTTCTACTGCCTGTTGACTCCACTCATTGGTTTATTTTCTTCGGTGCAGATGACATTGAAATAGATGAGCCTTTACCTGTTCCATCATCTGCTCCAACCCATAAGGCTAAAAACGAAAAGAATGGTACATCTGTCAGTCTAGTTGTGTGTGGTGTATTTAGGTTTTAAGTTTTGCAGGTTAGTGGTAATCTTCTTTTATTCATTGCAGAAAAGGGAACTGAAAGGGAACAATTATTTGAAGGTGGAACTGAAGAATCAAAGCCCAGACTAAGGACACGTGAAGAAATTATAGCTAAATATAGGAAAACTGGGGTAACATTGCATGATTGTTTTGGCTGAATAATTCTACCTTGTTCTTGTTGATAGCTTCTTAATTAGGGTTATCTGACGTGGTGCCTGGTTGTAGGATGCCACCTCTTCAGTGGCTGCAGATGCAAGGAACAAGCTTGTTGAGAGACAGGAAAAGTTGGCGGTAAGATATCCTCTTTATTTTTGGTTCTTGAGATGGATTTTATTGCATTATACTTATTTGTTTCGAAAAAGGAGCGAGGGAAGCTAGATGAGGAAAAATTTAGAGAGTGAGAAAAGTAGGGGACAAGTGTAACAGGGTTCAGATAATTTTTCAGGAAGACTAAAGATGATACCCGATTTTGTTGTCTTCAATGAGTTTGAAATAAAGCCATGGAATGCATTTTGAAGTTGTCTCCTCCTAAAAGTTATCATTCTAGAAATAAAGAAAGATTCATTTTCAAAATGTTGAGAATTGAAATGAGAACTGTTCTGCAAAAGTTTTCTTGGTGAACACAAAAAGGAAAATTTGTTTTTCCATATCAGTTTTCAAGATCTTCATAAAATGATATTATTTATTGGTGCTTGCTTTTTTGTATCAGAAAATCAGCAAACGCACTGAGGATCTGCAAAATGGAGCTGAAGACTTTGCATCATTGGCAAATGAGCTTGTCAAGACAATGGAAAATCGGAAATGGTGGCAAATATGACCAGAATGTCTGGCCTAATCCTGTGTACTTTGATTGAATGATTGCAACTGGTTCAATTTATGCCATTTGACATGGAGCTCTTGCTGCCCAGCAAAACCCCCTGGTTCACCATTTATTGGCCAGTGAAAGTAAGAATATGATCTGCAGCTAAAGATTGGTTTCATAGTTGTTGCTGTAGGATGTGAAGGAAGTCATGTAAAGATGAGAACAAAGGCAATTGAATTGAGTGTTCTTTTGGGTCCTATGTTGTAAAGATGAGAACAAAGTCAAGTACTATGATAGCATATAAAGTCTTCATTTTCCAAAACTGCATCTTATATAAAGAACATACTGTAATAGCATTAAGCATTTGTATTAGATTGCTTCCTATTTTCAGAGGAACTGAACAAAGCTGAATCCTTCCGTTTGTTACTCCAGATGGATATAGAATACAACACAACTGCAAATATATGAGAAGGGTCGTTCTTATTTGTTTCTTGCAATCCTCAAAGCTCATTCAAACTTCAACTCATTTCCACTGTCAATAACAAAAGCCTTACTTATTCAATAGCCCAATTGTAAATTTGTAATACAACAATCACTCCAAACAAATTCAACTACACTAACCTGTTAATTAGGCGCTATTCTACCATCTTGCAGCATGGAACCAGGCAAGGCTAAAAGGAGGTTTGTGATGAATTCACCGCCAAAATAAAAAGGTATGTTCTCGATAGCCTGAATTTTCTATTGGTATAATCTACCGCCTTGATGTCAATGGGAGTGAATTTCCGTTCCTGGATGAACAGGCTAGTGCTGTATAATGTGTGAGAGTAATCTGCACTAGAGGTGTCCAAGGCTGCCAAGTGTTCTTGACTTCTCAATTTGCTTGTGAATAAGATCCTTCAATTCAATTTCACCAGGTAATCTACGCTCTTTGAGTTTTGAAAAAACCTAGACCATTCAACATCATATACAAGTGTAAGGATATTGACCAGAAGCATAAAAAAGAAAGTTCCCTATATCCAACGTGCATTGTAACAAACCAAACAATGCAAGATATGAATAGCCGAGAGGGGAACTTACTAATTCACCATTACAATACACTTCAAAAGCTCCAGAAGTCTGTAGGAAGGATTGAAAGAAGTTCCCAAGAAGCCAAATGCTTGCAATGCTACCAAATCTATTTGTTCGCAATGACAAGTACCATGACGGCGCAGCCATTCCCAACTTGGCGAAAATATGTTCACCTCCCATTATTATCACAATCATTCCCACTTGAAGAAATGGTACCACATTATTCAAGAGGCGTTTTGGAAGTGCAGCTGGGTGATTTGCCAGAACAACGCTGATAGCAGGAAATTCTGTTTCAATCATATTTTTCATCACCATTGCATTTTCTCTGCCCAAAGTCCAGATTAACATGATAGAAAATCAGTATGAGACAAAAATTAATGACCCACCAAGAACACGCCAAAGATCTGGAACAGGAAATGACAAGTGATATCACCAACACATTTGTGGGAAAATACATTGCCTGGAAAGTCCTAATCTAGAAAAAATAATAAGTGGTGTTGTGCAAGCCCATATGCAGATAAGATTATATGATCCAGATTGTGCCTTCAAATGGAACCAGAAGTAAATTTTAAGAAACGGCATTATCCTGTAATCCCCATTAAGTTTCTGTAATTCTATTTCCCCCCATCTTTTTCTATTTAGATGAAATAAACTATCATCACTCCAATCTAAAAGAAGCCAAGGCACAGAATAAGGAAGGATTAAAAAAAAAACTCAGCTTTATAGAAAATGAATATACCCAACAGAGATCTGAGGTCGAAAAAGGACCTGTAAGAGGAAGAAGTGCAGAAGCTGATGGTAACGGTGTTGCCAACACCAATTGCTCCAATGACATCGGGTTTCTGCATTAATGAGAAAACAATCAAAAACCCAATACAGAACTAAGGTCATAGATATGAATGCACATGCGCATGAACATCAACCAATCACATATGCACATAGGCATATAATACAATACGACATAAACATATATAGATTTGTAGGAGAGACCTGAATTGGGAATTCAAGAGGTCGTTGCTGAGGGTCGAACGAATGGGTTTGGGGAGAAGAATCGGATTGGGTGGGTTTAGGTGATGGAGCAGAGAAGAGATCGAAGAGGTCGGAGCACAACAAGTAGATGGGTAGCCCAATCAGAAGCACCTTCGATTTCTCCATTTTCTTCCCAACTCAAGAAACGAAAACAGAGAACGAAATATTCAGAAAATGAGGAAGCATTATTTTGATATGTGCACGTGATTGTAAGATATTTTATAAAATTTTATCTAAATAAAAACTTTGAGTTTGATGCCATCTGGTTTCGTGGTGTAGTTGGTTATCACGTCAGTCTAACACACTGAAGGTCTCCGGTTCGAACCCGGGCGAAGCCATATCTTTTTTATTCTTTTCATTCACCGCAGCCTGCTGTTTTGATGATGAAGCCTATAAAAAAGGAGCAGAGTGGGCCAGCAGGAACTAAGTATTGAAAGTCAACAACTACGGCCTACGACTGACAACACGTACCGACGGATTAGTGAGTAGGACTCAGTACTTTACTCCCAATTGTTTATTGTGGAACATCCTGTCATCTGCCATTTTATTACAAATAATGCCATGCTAGATCTGATTCAATTCAAGGACTAACTTATTCTAAAAGAACAAAAGAATTGACCAATTACCAACTAGTACAGGACTGCCTCTCGGCCCTCACACTTCAAATTCGCTACGCGAAATGTTTCACCTATAAATTATTTGTACTGTGATTAACTATAGTATAAGTTGAATAATTTGTATCGAACATGAAAGTTAATATATTGGAATGGGGAGACTAAGGTTGTGTACGGGCGGATATCCGTCCATTTGCGTTGGTTTTGATCACACATAATAATGTGGACCGGTAATATCTTGATCTACAATTCGTCCGAAAAAATGATAAATCCGCGCAGATCTCATCCATCTATCTAAGCATCGTAAACGAGGTAACTAATCATAAATCGTATCACATTCACTTGACATCATACCAATCGAATACTTTCGAATTCTATGTGATATTATAGAACATCATGGTAATTATGTAAAAGAGAGAAAAGTTCAACTCTTGCTCTGGGGGAGTGTATGTCAAAAAAATATTTCGAGCCGAATGAAAAATAATTTAAAGAGGGTGGTAACTTTTAAGATAAAAATAAAGAAGAATATATTTTTAAACTTAATTACCGAATTTTTCTTTTTACAATTATTTGGTATAAAAATAAGAGAATGAAAATGAGAAGCATGTGTATTGTTTCAATAGAGATATTCTGGCTTCCCTCTCCACCGCCATTTTGTAAGACAATGTAAAGTAGACAATTGACCTAATTGGTATTTGTAGTCATTTATCGATCATTATAGTCATGGGGAATAAAATGAAAATCGTTGAACATGTTCCCAGTTTTGTATGCAAGAACGCGTATCGTTTTGTCTTGAACTACTTACTATATACTATATACCGAACCGTACAGCTGAGGCCGCCTTAAATCTAATCGTTCATATGAGGACGACCCTACTCCTCGCCCAATCGTCCGCGTGAGTCTTACGTTTTATTGTAATAATTTTAATCCAACAAACAACAACAAATTGATATAAATGATTCTCCGTCACTTCCATATCTGATCAACCGACCACTCCATTAATCCAAGTCTCTATCACTTTCCACCATTTTCAAACTCTCCCACTTCCAATCCAATTCCAACTCCACTGTTCTTTTTTTTACCCCAACTCACTGTTCTTTTCCTTCAAATTCCTCATCATTTTCAATCTTTCTAAAAGGTCTCACAACACTTTTCATCCCATTCACTCTACTCTTTTCATATTTCTCTAATTGCCGGACAACAATGGGTACTCCGCACAACCACCATAGTACTTCCGGTTGCTTCTCCGCCATCTTCCGCCGGATTCTCTGCAGAGATGGCCTCCCCACGCACCCCTCCGACCACATTGCTGAATCGAAGCCTGCCCATTTCGGTCTTAATCAGAAACAAGGAGAGTCTCAACGAACTCAAGCGATCGCCAAACCAGGAGTTGTGGCGAGGCTAATGGGTCTGGAGTCGTTGCCGGATACTAGCATCAATCGGGTTCCGGACGGCCCAGATTCAGTCTCCCGAAGCAGGTCTGTTAACTTCATGGATTACTTGTTGAAGTTTGACTTTGCTGATCCGTCCCAGCAGCAGAACCACCGACGGGTCCGAAGCTCGGTGTCGTTTCGCGATGTCCCGGAAGCCAAACCAAGCGAGGTCTTTCTTCTGTACTTGGAAAAGGTTGGTGAGAAGGAGAAAGTTCGATCGAAGCAGAGAAAATCCGAGGCGGGTACTCAGAATCTGAAGCAAGAACGGAGACCTAAAGTGGTGGTGAAGAAGGAAAAGGTTTCCAAGTTGAAGGACGAGCCAAGAAGGGTCTCTGTTAAGCGGAGCTCCAAGACTGGTAAGTGCAATGGAGCTAAAGATTTAGATTTCGTCAAGCTCAACAAGAAGGAAATCTACAGAAAACGGCGTCCACTCATTAAAGCTAAAGCTTCAACAAAGCTTATCAACCGGAAAGAAGCAGAAACTGAACTCGAATCGGCCAGAAAGAAAACAGAGCATGATCAGTGTAGTAGCTCAGTTGACTTAAGTCCAGTATCTGTTCTTGATTTTGATCTCGGTGAATTTTCAATCCATCGCGACCAAACTCAACTCCCAGGTCAGTTTCATCTTTTCTTGACTAGGTTTCGAATATAAATTCACTTTATCGAACTTAAAAGAAGAGTCTTTAACTTCTCGGAGATCAGTTCAGTGTTAACTTTGTGTTTCTTAAATTGTTTTTGTTGTATCTGCAGAAGAATCGTCCGCAAAACTCGCTGACAACCGATACCAATTCCCGATTCCAACTCACATTCAGGATGTTGACGACTCAATCAAGAAAGACAACCCATGTTTCTCAAATCAAGAAACAGAGTATTTAATGGAGCTGAGGAGCAAGCTCTGCAGATTGGCAGAGGAAGACATGGAAAAGTCAAAGTGGTCATCAAAAGACGAAACCGAAGACTTGTGTGTGGAGCTGGGAAGTCAAATCTTCAACCAGTTGCTAGAACAGGTGGTAGATGAGTTCGCATTGGTGCCATTTTAGCTCCAACTCTGTTAACAAATTTAGTAGAAGCTTATTCCTCGTTAAGTGGGTCGGAACAGGATTTTCAGATTTGGTGTGAAAAAGGTTTCGCCGCTTTGGCTCACAAGAGCTGTCTTCTCTGCACAAAGACATTAAAAAGCCCTAGTGTCACGTGCTGCAGTCTTGTAATTACAGCTTGCTAATCTAAAACTAAGGATTATTTATTCTCTCATGGATGTGTGATTAATTTTCTTCTTCCATCAACAATAACTCGACATAAATGACATAAGATATTATTTTGCATTTGGTTGAATTTGAAATATTAAGGTGAAAGATTTATAATGTGGAGTTGTCTGGAGTCATCAACTTTCCTGGGTGTAGCCAAAGTTGACAGTATCTATCCAACTGGTCTTCGCTGTGATTCGTCACTCGTCAGACTCATCATGTTCAGTGAGTGCTCAACGAAGAAAGATAGTCACGTGCGGTACAACATGTCTCTAATTGGGCCTACAAAAATAAAGAGAGTGTCACCGTACATCGTATTTGGGCTTTAAATTGGGCTCGGAATCCATGAACCAAAATAGTTGATGGCATATGTCGGTCCGACGTTTATGTCGGTGAAATGGAAGTTATTATGAAGAAGATACACAAAGAAGTAAGGAGGATTAGGTGGCTTACGTTGGTCCAACTGAAGGACAAGGTACAGAGGTTGACACATTAACGACAACAATTGACGAAACTCGTGGATTCAGCTGGTCTCAACCAGACCAGAGCAGCAGCAGCAACAACAACTTCGGGGTGGGATGTCAATTCAAGAGCCATATCACGAGCTGTGTTTTTTTTTTTTTTTTTTCCGGTTATGTTTATTAGAGACTCCAAATAAGAAATATAGAGAAATAATTAATATTTTTACAGAAAGAAGACTCAAACTCGCGTATGTGAAGTATCTGTTCTGATATTATATTAGAGAATCAAGTCAACTAAAAACTTAAGTTGATAGTTAAAAACTCCATTATATTTTTATATTCTAAAAATGTTGATCACAAATAACATATATAAACTCCCTCTAACAATTTGTGTTTATTGAATTACAAAGGTCAGTCACTAATATCTTCATAGATTTTTGTTGTTCAATAACAGAATTTGCAAATATAGAAACATCTTAACTATTAAAAATCAATTTCATAGTTTTTACACTGTTACACTGTGTTTTTATATATTTACATTATAGTACTTTTGTTTTTTTTATCATTCTCTTATACAACACCACTTTCTCCTGGTTTGATTTTTTACGTATAAAAATAATTTAATGTTAGTTTCTTTTGTATGAAAAAGAACACTGATCGATTATAATATTTTTAAATTTTCAAATCAACTTGATGAAACTCACTAAGAACACATGTCCCAACTTTTATCCAACCTCTACCAACTTTAAAGGATGATCAAGAAAATGAACACAACCAATATTGTTAATTAAGGTTCTAATTTTTCAAAATGGCAACAATTGCACAACAAAAATCAGACAACTAAAAGTAACAATCTCGGGCCAAGATATTTATCATCATTCATGTCAACAATCAATCTGGTCATGGATCATGAATCCAATCATGAAACTAAGGATTCCATCTGCTTTCAGGTTTTCAGCTTTGTAAATTGTGACATCTTTTTACGGTTTTACCTACATTTTTAATGAATAAAGCCCTTTTGGTTGATCCTCTCCATCATAACCAAATCCAATCACAAGATCTCATGCAAAGAAAAGAAGAAGATCAAAACACACAATCACACAACTAAAACAGAAAATAAAATGAGAAAGAGAATGGAAGCTTTTTTTTCTTCTTCTTCTTTCATTAACTTCCACATCAAGCCCTCTCAATGGGCAAAACAGAATCCACAGAACAAAAAACAATAATCACCCACCAATGGGATCATAATTGAAAGTTCCATGACAAAAAGCTAGCATACTATAGCTTCCTGAAAATAGCTTCTTCCATCCTCTTCATTCTTCCCCAAGAGATCGAAACTAGTACAAATTTATGAAACTAATTAATTAACCTAGTACGTACCTAATAGCTAATAGCTACATTACATGGTAGTAAACAATTAATGTATGATTGAACTTACAAGTTATGGTCTTCTCTTCTCATCTTGTTCAAAAGTGCAGTGATGAGAGCGTCCCTCTTCTCAGCCCTAGCCTCCTCTCTAATCCGGCGCTGCTCCTCCTTCTCCCTCCACCGCCTCTCCACCATCACCCTCTCTCTCTCCACCGCCTCCATCCTCTCCCTCCACTCCATCTCCTGCCTCCTCCTCTCCCTCTCCCGAGCCTCGTACGCCTCTCTCCACTGCGCCTCCATCTGCATCTGCTGCTTCATGAATTCCTCCAATATATCCCTTAAATTACCATTACTGCCACTCCCTTTCCCTCCTCCCGCATTGCCCTTCCCCTTCTTCCTCCTCCTCCCTCCCTTCTCCCCCTCGCTCTCCTCGTTCTCCTCCTCCTCGTCCGACGACACCACCTTCTTCTTTCCGCTCCCTCCCGCTCCCTCCACGTCCGCCCACATGATTCTATGCATACGCGCCGCTAGAATCGCGTGCAGCTCGTTGTAGAACGGGAATTGCTGCCTCACCGCTTCCGGCTCC